>JAJTIZ010000168.1:0-75481 GCA_021365335.1 Phaeosphaeriaceae sp. PMI808 | reverse complement strand
TTTATAGGTTATTAGGTAGATTTATATAATTAATTTATAGTAAATTTATAGTTTAAGTTATTTATAGTATTTAGATAAAAGGGCTTTTATCTCTAATTAGTATATCCTACTAGTACTTTAAACTCTAAGGTATACTATAAGGCTAACTTAGTTTAGATTATATATTATATCTTTTATTCTACTATTTTTTTAAATTAATATCTTTAAATATAAGATTTAGTTATCTTTTAAAGTATTTATAGGTTATAAATAGAGTAATTATTTCTAGGCTTCTTCTTTCCTCTAAGCTTATACTTTCCTATAAGAAGATTTTAAACTAGTCTATAGCTCTTTCTATAAGGTATACTACTATAAAAGATACTTTATCTATATCTATTTATAGTCTATCTATATTAATATAAAGGTGTGATGAAGTAAAAGATAGAATCCGAACTCTATAATTCTGCTTCCTTGAACGGTATTTGTACTGCGACACACCCCCCAGGAGAGCTGCCAATAGATTGCAGCTTCCTGATAAGAGCAGTTGATCTGACCAATTGTACGCTATAATTTGGCTACTTTGAGCTACTGGAGAGCGCCAACCTCCTTAATTGCGATCCCAACACTGCTTGGAGGAGCTTGATCGCTGATGAGGCTGTTGCCGAGCTGCGCGTGCAGTAGCGCAGCTCGCTTATGGGCACCCACCCAAGTACTGCTACCGCTCTTTTATGCTTGCGCAGTGGAGACCGCGCGAACCGGGCTCATAACTGTGATGAAGCAAAAGATAGAATCCGAACTCTATAATTCTGCTTCCTTGAACGGTATTTATACTGCGACAAAAGGTATATAGTTATATTTACTATAAATCCTTAAAGCTTATATTAGGTTCTATTAAACTTCTCTAAGGTACTTAGTTTTAAAGGCTTAGCTTAGAAATATACTAGTTATAACTATAGAGCCTTAATCTAGGCTTTATTTTCTCTAATAGTTTTAAAGGTAATTTCTATTTTTTCCTTTATCTTAGTAATATTTTAGTTATTTATAGTTAAGGAGGAACTAGCTCCTCTTAAAATTAATTCTCTTAAGACTATATTTATAAATCCTAAACTTAGGTAGTTAAAGTATAGTACGTACTAATTACTAGGAGTAGTAGGAATACTAGGGCTAGAGTTATAAGAATATATATAAGTAGAGTAATAGATATTATTAGAAGGTTAGATTATAGGTAAGTAGCTTTATAAAGATTATAATACTAGATAAAGTAATAGGTAAGAAAGTTATTAATCTTAACTATAAGGTTTCTATCTATATATAATAATATACCTATATACTTAAGAATTCTAAGTAGATTAGTAGATTAGTAGTTACTAACCTATTAACCTACTAATCTACTAAGGTATAGGTTAGTAGATTAGTATTTACTAACCTACTAATCTACTAAGTTATTATATATCTAGATTATAGTCTATATTATTATATAATCTATTATCTAAGTACTTAATATAGTATTCTTTCTCTAGTTTACTATTAGGTTCTATAGGCTTAAAGTCTAGTAATCTTACTATAACTATAATAATCTATATAAACTACTAGTAAGATAACTAGGTAGATCTCCTACTATATATAGAGTATATATATAATTCTAAGTAGTACTTAAGCTATAGAAAATACTTTATTAAGATAGCTTTTAGTATTAAACCTAAAAGGTTTAATAGAGTCCTAGATATATACTAGCTCTATAAACTAGATTATACTTAGAGTATTAATAGAAATATTCTAAAACTATAATATTAAGTTACTAAGTATCTAAGGTAATAGTTAAAGATATAGAAAGTAGTTAAAGCTAGCTAAGAATATATATAGAAGTAAAATAAGAAGTATTATAATATAAAGTAAGAGAATAAGTACTTCTAGAAGAAAGAGTAAGTACTTCTATAAGTAAAGAATATTATCTCTAATTAACTCTTAAAGAAGTTTAATATAAAGTACCTTAGTCCCTTTACTATTATTTAATATATAAGAAAGCTAGCTTACTAGCTTAACTCTATCCTATATTTAATATCTTCTTACTAGAGTCTTAGTATAAGTATTATATTTAAGATAGGTTTTAGATAGGTATATAGTATAGGAATAAAGTATAGAGGGGTATAAAAAATAAAGTATAAATCTTTTTTTTTCTTTTTTTAAAGTAATATAACTTCCTTAATATATAAGTTATATCTATAAAAAATTAGATATTTTTAAAGAGAAAATCTCGCTCTTTTAGGTTATTTAAAAATCTATAGCTTAGTAAGCGTATTTTAGCTATAGTAGCTTACTAAAATAGAGGTATCTTTTTAAGTTATATTTAAAGCCTTATAATATTTTATTTTAAGTATCTTTTTTTCTATATTTTATATATATTAATTATCTATATAGATCCTATTATATATTAGGTTTATAGATTTATTATATTACTATATTAATATTTATAAAGAAACTCGATTTTTTTAGAGTTTAGTTAATAAATATATATTAGACTAGACTAATACTTAGTATAATAGTCTATAGCTATTTTAATAGCCTCTTACGTTCTAATTAAGGATAGTATATAATTATCTATATCCTACTAGCTAATAGTAGTCTACTCTTCTATTTTAGTAAGCTTAAAAGCTTCTATATTCTTTAAATTAATACCTATACCTAAACTCTCTCTAGGGCGTTTATTTAGCCTATATTTAAGTAGATTCTATATATTTTTAATAGGAATTAAATCTAGACTAAAGGTAGAGTAAGGATAAAGCTTAACTATATTCCTTTTAACTAATCCTTAATAGCTTTAGTTTTATCGATTTTATAGTTATCTTACTAAAATCTCTAGCCTAAATAGACAATTAGTATATATTTTAGAAATATAACTAATATATATATATATATAGAGTTATATATATTAAAGAAAAAGGGGTAAAAAAGAGGTAGAGTTATTTACTATATTTTATATACTTTTTAACTACTAGATTTAGAACTACTTATATAAATATTCTATTATCGAAAGGTAAAGTATTTAGAGGGTCTCTTATAATAATTAATTTAGATTATCCTCTTATCTAAATAGATCTCTAAACTAAGATAGTTATATCTCTAGTTATAACTTAGTTAGTATTAAAGTAATAAAAAAACTAATTAAATCGAAAAAAATATAGTAGAAAATAGAAAAAAATAGTATACTAGGATTTTATTTAAACTTACTTTTATAAATTATAGAAACTAATTACTTTCTAGCCTTAATAGAGTCTATTTTTCTATAGTATTCTTATATAGCTATATACCCTCTTTATATATAGCTTTTATCTAAAAGTATAATCCTTTTTAGATTAAATTCTTTCTATTCTACTATCTTAAATTACTATCTAGTGAACTTAAGTCTTTTATTTAGCTAATTTAGCTAAAATTTAATTACTTTTTAGTACTTATATTAGTAGTAACTCTCTCTCCTTCTAAAAAGTATTATATCTTTCTTATACTAGAACTTAGATTATTTTCTAGTATTAATCTCTTATTTATCTTCTTAGGGCTTTAAATTATATCTCTTATAATTACTCTTTTTTCTTTTTTAAAAACTCTTGTAGGTCTTTATTTATATCTTTTTATATTCTCTACTTTTATATATTTTTTCTTTTTAATTATATTAATAGTATTATAAATTATTTTATATTTCTTTTTTAAGTTAGTAGCTATTATATTAGGGGGTTATTAGCTTCTAATAGAAGCTAGACATTAGGTTCGAGTTTTAAGAGATTTAGTACTAATTTAAAGAATTTAGTTAAAATTTTAAAAAATACTAATTTAGTAGCTATAGACTAATATTTTAGTAATCTATTACGTAAGCTAACTATTAATCTATTTTTTTTATTTTTTTCCTCTAATTCTAAAAATTACTTAGATAAGTAACCTATACTATAAATTTCGTTATATAATCTTTACTAACTAAACTAGCCTTAGTTAAAAAATTAGACTTTTTTAAACGTAAATTATAAAGTTGTACTACTTTAAAAATAAAGTAAAAAAATACTCCTACTTTAATTCTAAATCTTATAATATAGATTATATAATATTACTAATTTTTTATTAGGAAATTAATATTTACCTTTTTCTCTATAAAACCAACTTTTTCTTTTATCTCTAGCTTATATAATCGTTAAGATATATAACTTTAAAAAAGGTTAAAAAAAATTATACTTTATTTTTTATACCCCTCTATATAACGTGGTTCACCAGCGAGCGCCCTACCCCACCGAGTGCCCCACCCTAATTTACTAGTAAAAATTAATAAATTACTACCTAATATCTCTAGAACGACTAGGTAGAATTAGCTAGAAATTTTACTAGTAATAGATATATATATATTCTATAATCTATTAGAATTTATAGTTAGTATCTCTAATATTACGTAAGCTATTAGAGCTTAAAGTAAATTTTTCTACTATTACTACTTTCTTATATAACTATTAAACCGATATAGCTATAGCTTTAAAATTTTAAATATAGATTTTAATTATATTAAATAAAATTATTTGAAAGTAAGGTAGGCTATACTAAATTAGGATTAGTACCTATAAGGGTTAGAAGGATTAAGCGAGATAGTCTTCTATCTTTAATAACTTAGTTAATATAGAAGATATCTCGATGTAAATTTAATATAAGGTGTAAGATATATAGTTTAATATATAGTAAAAGTTATAGCTAATTATTATTAGAATCTATAAAGTTATTAAGTAAGAACTAGTTTCTTAAGCTACTCTACTTCTTAAGCTAATAGCTTATATAATATTAGAGATACTAACTATAAATTATAATAGATTATAGAATATATATATATCTATTACTAGTAAAATTTCTAGCTAATTCTACCTAGTCGTTGTAGAGATATTAGGTAGTAATTTATTAATTTTTACTAGTAAATTAGGGTAGGGCGCTCAGTAGGGTAGGACGCTCGCTAGTAAACTACGTTATAATAAAAGACTATAATAAATAATATAGTAGATAATTAATTAATTAATCTTCTATAAAGACTCTTAATTATTATCTATTAATATTCTACCTATATTCTATCTACTATACTTTCTACTAGTTTATATATCTATCTCTATTAAGCTTATTAAGGTTTCTTAGTTTAGAGGGTAGATATCTATTATCTCTTATTAAGTAGTTAAGCTAGCTTAACGTAGTTATTTAATAGTACTAGTTCTATATAACTTATCTATAACTCTATAAGCTATTAGACTTTTATTATACTAGCTATACTAGCTATAATCTTAGGTATAGTCTTAGATAGTCTTATAATAACGCCTTCTTCTAGTAGTAGATAAATAAGTTCGACCTTAGATTACCTATAAATCTAATACTACTTTAAGTAGTAGCTCTTTTATTCTACTTCTTATAATAAGTAATAAATTAGTACTAAGAGCTATACTTAGGCTTTACTCTACCTAGACGCGCTATTTACTAAAATATACTAAATTATACCTAAATAAGCTTATTTTATAAATATTATATCTATTAAATCTATACTAAAATATATAATAAGCCAAAATATATCTATAAGTACTTCTACTACTATCTAAAGACTATTCTACTTATTATTAAGTATCTTAAAATACTCTAATACTCTTCTATGAAATCGCGCCCACAGTCCGACCACTCCAGCCTACGCATACAAATATGAACCGTCGCTAGCCACGGCGGAAGGATAGCAAGGAACAATGGCCCTGGACTTGGCAAGGTCGGCGCAGGCCGAACGACGTCTTGTCGGATGAGGGCCATGTGCCGGAGAATGCTGCCTTGGAAGACAAAGCGACAAGACCAAAACCAACAAATGGAGATCGACAGCATCAGCCAACCAAGCTGCCGCTAGATCTGGCCGCATTCTCGGCAATCTGCCTTCCAAACAATATCGCCACGTCCAGCTCGTATACCAACGCGCTTACTCACCATCCAGTCCTCTAAGTCGAGTGGGGTACTTTCCGACATAGGGTACTTTCTGACACCCTACAAATTTTTGCCGCTACTACTACTTGAGTTGCAAATTTGCTTACAACTTTATCAATTTTATAATAATACTTAAAAAATTGTATTCAAGCATTTAACTACTACTCCTCTATTAAATAGTTAAATTACGATTAAGATACCTTTATATTTACCGTTATTCTTAAGCTAAACATTAAACTAATAGCTACTCTACTTCCTCTTTAGAGCTACTCTCCTCTTCTATAATAATAGCTTACTATAATAGGTTTTTTACTTTACGAATATATTGAGAAGGCTCTTAATTAGCTTATAAAAGAACTTCTATAAAGCTTGTATAGCGATTATTTAGGTTAGTTATAACTTTATAGTATTTTAGTAGGTTTACTTAATTAACTTAATAGTATAAAGTAGTAATCTTAAGATTTTAAGTAGTAACTACTATTAAGGTATAGTTAAACGCTTTAGTAGTAAGCTAAACACGCCGCTAGGTAGCTAGTAAAAAGCTCTTTCTAGAAAATAGCTTAATAATATCACTACCACGTTTTAGTATTTAGATATCCTAAGTAGAAGGAGGTAGTATTAATAGCTATTCCCGCACTACTACCTAGCGAGAACCTAAGGGCTTCCTTATATTCTTAGAGTATAGCCCTATTACTTTCTACTTAGATTAGATATACTACTTTTAAAGACTAATTTTCTATACTTCTATATAAAATTTAAGAAACTTAGCCTTTCCTAGCTTTAATATATAATCGTAATTTTTAGTTTTATTACCCCCCTACGCTCGGGCTATACCTACTACTTTTAACTACTACTTCAACTCGCTATAACTCTATAACTACGTCTAAATAATTACTTAGGAGTATAAAAATAATTATATTATATCTAGTATTTAGTTTAGTAGCCCTTTATAGCTTTATAGGCCGTAAGGCGGTCTAGTATAGATAGAATTAGCTTCTTAAGGAGAGAGTTAGGTATAGTAGCCTATACCTCCTTTAAGCTAGCCTTAAAGGCTACCTACTCCTCTACTATATCTCCTATAGTATTAAACTCTAGGTAGAGCTTATAGAGCGTCCTTTTAAGTACTAGCTACGTATATTCTATAGGGTTAAGGTCTAGAGAATAGGGTAGCTAATTAAGGAGTTAAATATTATAAGTCTCTAGCTAATCTAATAAGCTTTAAGTAGTATAAATATATAAGTTATCCTATATATATAACTCTCTAGGACTATATACTAGCTAGAGGCCTTACTAGAGTACTTTTATATAGCTCTATAAGGTATAGCCTTTACTTAGGCTCTATAGGTCCTAGGTTATAACTATAAGCTAACTCCTCTATACCTCCTCCTCCTCTATAAGCTAGATAGCCCCCTATACTATATAAGTAGGCTACTTACTAGTAGGCGCCTCCTCTACTATCTTATAGCTCTATTTTTATAAGAGGAAGTACTATACCTATTCTATATTATAGCTAGATCTATAAGTAATACTATACTTATTACTAAATATAAGAGTCTCCTTCTTCTACTCCTACCCCTCTAGACGCTTAATAAGCTAGAAGTATAATTTAGCTATTTCTCTAGTAATTTTTAGTCTACGCTTCGCTTAAAACTTATAGAGACCCTCTATAGCTAGTATATTACGTATAGTAGAGCGAGAAATAGTAGGTTAGGTAGCCTCCTTATCCTATAGTCCCGCCTCTTTTATAAGTAGAAGATACTTAATTTTTAGGTACTTTTTAACTATCTATTCTAGCCTTTAAATATCTCTATTATTTAATACACGTAGGTAGCCTATATAAGGTTAGCTAGCTATACTATAGGTAGTTTAGACGCGTTACTTAATCTATTATACTATACGTTTTAAGTAGCGTAGAACCTCTACTACTTTCTTATTTACTATACCCTTATCTAATATATCTATACTATAATTACGCTATACTTCTAATAACTTACCCTTACGTATTTAATTCCCTAAAATTTCTATACTAAAATACCTCTTTTTTATATTATTATATAGGTTAGAAGAAGGTATAGCTCTTAGTATTTAAAATATTTAGTATAACCCGAGCGTAGGGGTAATAAAACTAAAAATTACGATTATATCTATCTTAGCTTTATACTCGCTAATAAAGTACTAATATACTATCTTTAAGCTTAAGAAATAACTAAGATCTAAAGGCTAAAGTATATAAGAAGTATAAGTAGGAATAAAGAGTAAGTAGATATTATTTAGGTAGTAAGTAGCTATAAATTTATCTAAAGTATAGCTACTATAACTATTAATAATAAGTAACCTTACTTTAGATAGATTATTAGGCTTAGTTTAAGGTAAGAATACCTTCTCTATCTACTTAATAGTAATCTTATTACTTATCTACCTATTTTCTAAGAAGGTAATATACTAGTTAGAGTATTAAGCTAAAAACTCTTTCTTAAACTACTACTCTTAAATACTTTTAGCCTTAAAAATAACTAAAGAGTTAAGAGTAATACTAAGCGTAGAGATATACTCTACTATAGAGGTCTAAGTATAAGTATCTATTATTTTAACTAGTATAGTATTAGGATTCTCTTGTAAAGAGCCTATAATAAGCCTATTAACTCCCTAGCCCTCTATAATACTACCTTTATTAGTATTATACCTATACTAGGGAGGGATCTAAGTTATAATCTTATATAGGTTAAATAGGTACTTAATATTTTCTAGAGTAGCTATATTTATCTATTCCTAGCTAGTCTAGCGGCCTAACTTTAACTTAATAGCTAGGTAGCGTTTTATAAATTAATAGGTCTACTCTTTTCCTAAGTTCTTATAGTTACTCTTTTACTTAAGAATAGCTATTATAATAGCTTATACTTAGGCGTAAGTTAGTGTATACCTAAGGGCTTCTTAATAGAGGATCTAGCGCTCTATATACTCTTCTTAAGTAGTTGAAAGCTACTATCTATTATTATAGGCATGCTAGTAAGGTTAAGTACTATTATAGCGGCTACGAAGAGTGTTGCGTAGTACTCTATGCCGAGTAGAAGTAGTAGCTAAAGCAACCCTAGATTCAAGGTCAGTAAGTGCATTTTGGATATCTTCTTTAGTATATGTAGCCATTTGAAGTTGGAGCAAATAATGCCAAAAAATCAATACAATTGATAAAGAATTGAGGTTGTGAGAATTAATGTTTAGTGATGGTGCATGGTGGGGGAGAAATTTTGTGGGGTGTCGGAAAGTACCCCATGTCGGAAAGTACCCCACTCGACTTACTCATCCAACGCCGACTCAAGCACCACCTCCGTACAATCTGGGAAATCTGAGACTGGAACAGAATGGTGGTAAGGGCGGACACCAAGAAATTCCAAGGGTGCAGTTAAATATAGAGGAGCGAGTTCTAAAACTGGGCACTAGAAACGGGATCCCTTGCGGGGACCAGAACGGGGCCCCATTAAATTCGGCACAGCCACACCCCACATTGCGTAACGGAATGGAAGTGCTTGGTTTCAACCACTGCACTAATGGGCCCAAGACGAAGCCGTGACACATTGGGCCCTTCGCTAAGCAGTCGCATTAGAGGGCTTTCTCTTCTGACGGGGTAAGGTATTGCTGGCGTTCGGCCTTTGTCTTTCTTGAGGGTTGTCCGCGGTGACGATACCATACAGTAGTGCGAGACACATTGTATTTAATCCCTATATACAATAAGCCCTTGATATGACCGAACTAGAATGGTCTTCGAGCATGCTGCCGCACGAACCCGTCGCTGCCTCCCAGAGCCGCACAGTCTTGTCGCTGGATGCAGACGCGACCAGCTGGCCGTCTGGCGAGAAGGCGACATCGTGGAATATTGTAAGGGGTCACGGTTCAGCTTGGATGACTCTAGCATTTAAACCCTTAAGCATTAGAAAATTTCTGACAAAGAAACTCCTTCCACCGACTTGCTAGGTAGTATATGTCGCGCTAAAGGTATCCGCAGGAACCGCACTGACAAAAGACGTTGGTGCCGGCGTGTACATATTATCCCCAGATGGGCCTTCCTTCCCAAGGTACTTCTCTCTTTCCAGGAAGCAGGCTGCGCAAAGAGTCTCCAGAGGGCCGTATTTACCAATCCATCTCCGACCTTGTGCCTGATATAGCATCATCGTCGCATTATAGAACGGGTCTCGATGAGGATTCGAGTCAACGCCAAGTCCATCGAGCTCCTTGCAGAGCTGGTCTAAGTCCACGTCTGGCTCTTTGCAGATCTCCTCCTCAATGTCCTCATCAGGGTCTCCCGAGATGGGTACTTGTATTTCTTGAGCGATGCCTCGCGCGTGAAGATATTCAATGCAGGCGCAATGGTATCGGTGACGGGTGACTCGGCACTCTTCAAAAGCGATCCACCCAGGTTGCACCAGCCCTTTCCCAAGTGTGGAGTAATCATCCTTGCACGCATCGCACTTTAGTTTTGTCTCCCTCTCCAGCTTCTCGGGTTCTACTGCGAGTTTCAAGCCGAGTCGTCTCCCAAGGGCATCGGGGTCCATCGATAGCTCACCAAGGACGATGTTGAACTCCGCCTCGACCATCTCTCTGACGTTGGCAAGCACCCGGGCCGACATCTTTGCCCACGTAGAGTACAGCAACGGGAGCGTCCGGTTGAGATCCCGTTTACTCATCCCCTCTGCACCGGGGAATGCGTCGTAGCCATCTACCTGGAGGACTTGCGCAGCTTGAATAGCGATAGGGATAAGATCCCTCTGGCTAGCGCGGAGAGCAATCCAGTGACCGATCGCACGAACTTGGGATTGATACCCGCCATGGCCTTTCCCTAGCTCGACGCTGAGGAGTTTACCGATAACGCCGTGCTCGTGCTCCTCAATCAGGAACCCCCGGATGGCCTGTTGGAGGCCATGCCACACAGAATTGGCGCCGAGAGCGACCAGGATCTCATTTTGCTTCAGAGTGTAGAGGTAATTGACAGCTGTTTCAGACATATTACACTGCTCCTGCGACATGGAAGCAATCAAGTTATGGCCCACAATCCAGCCGTCGCCGTTAAGCTCAGTAACGTCGAGGCACTCCGACCCAAAGACTCGCATCATGTCGATTTTCTTGGAGGCAGAGACCGTTCGGCAGAGCTCGGACCAGATTGTAAGGGGGGATCTGGCGACATGTTAGCAGTGAACAACTTTAGCTAGCAGCCTTGCAGACCGGAACGGGCTCACAGTGCTTCCGCTGTCGGGCCTTCATACGCCAGAGCTTGTTTGTCCGCTCCAAGGTCAATGAGCGTCCGGCAAAGTTCAACATGGCCGCCAGACGCAGCAAACTAAGATGAATGAGCTTCCATGCCATCGGAGTGGAGAGAACGAAACCTACATGGAGTGGAGTCCAACCCTTCGGACTTGTGTCTTTTATGGACGCTTCATTCCTCTCAAGCAAAAGTTGCACACCGTCCACATTACCACGGCGGGACATATCGAAGATGAGTGAGTTCTCAGGAATGGCCCGGATGGCAGACACGTTGAACTTCCAGCCCACAGTGGGGGACCACTGTAGGCTCGCCTCGGTGCCGTACCGCATGCCGAAGCGCTGTAGCCATGCGCACGGGTAGAAGATGAATGAATTGATCAACTCTAGCTGCCCTCCCGTCAAACTTGACTTCTCTGCCACCTTGAGCGTGCTAGTACGGATCCAGATTGAACCGAGGACGACACCGATGGAGGACTTCTGGTGGCACATGCGGGCACGGCTGAGGCGGGGACCTTGTCTTGTGGTATCATGGGGAACGCCGCTGGGCTTGGGGGACATCGGCGTGTCTTCTCTCAGAGGGGATCTGCGAATGGCGCACTCTTCTGAAGTGTATGATCCGTAGTAGGTCGTGTCGAAGGAGGTCACATGGTTCAAGCTGGACTCAAGCAGCTGCTGGACTGTCCCGCTGGCGATGAGATCATCCACTGCGAGGTGCATAGTGTGCTGAAGGAATTTCTGGATAACAGCGCTCGCGGCGATGGAGGCCAAAGATGAGTCCTCACTTTTGAGCGAGGCCGTGAGTGGTGGAGTTAGCTTCTTTGGGCGATTGATATTGTCGGGGGATTGTTTATTAGGAAGCTCATCCACTAAAAGCTATCTTTTAAGCGATTCTTGCATTGATGGTTCGTCTCTAGGAGCTTCCTCTATCGAAGGCTCTATTTCTGGAGGTTCACTCGGCGTAGGATTAGTTGGATAGCCCGTCGTCTTAGTGAGAATAGGATTCCTTAGTTGAACGTCCGGATCTGCTGGGTTGTTAGTATTTGCTGCCACCCTGATCTGGGCTATATGGAATTCCTGGTTCGTGAAGCTGAGTGCCGGCTGGTGGACACTGCAGAAATGGCGTTAGCAATGGAAATATCTTAGATTATTGGGCGTATGATTGAAAGACAAACCTTTGGATCATCAAACCAAGCATTAAGTTATCCCTGACATCTCTGAAGACTCTCTGAAGCTTCTCCACTTGTTTTATCTTGGTCATCATCCGGTACTTCATCCGCAGCTTTTGGCGCTTTGGTGCGACTAGGCCAGAGTCGATATCGAACTGTCCGATGATTTCTGCCAGTTCCTTGTTCTCGGTAGTTAGCTTGGAGCCTGACACTGAAGTGCTGCACTCAGTTACACGCACCTGAATCTTCATCTGGCATAAATTGAGAATAGCAGCCACCTCTGAATCGAGTTTTATCCCTGACAATTTCTTCAGGACTCCGGTGATGGATTGGAGGTCATTCTGGATGACCATGAGGTCTCCCGGAGCCTCTTGCAATGCCTTCCAGAATTCGTACACCTTGACGCAACTTTCTGCCAGGCGGGCAGCAGCATTCGCGAATCCCACCGCTGTATCTTATCAGCTAGTGCAGCCCAGGCGCGGTTGACACGACTCACCACCGGCTGCTACAGAAAATGGATCCATTGCAACTATGGCTCCCTTTCTGTTTCCAGTTGAATGTCTAGAAGCAATTAGAGCAAACAAGAGAAATTCAACATTTCGTCTGCTGAATCGGCTTAAATAACTCCACTCTATACTAAGATTGCATCCATAACGGACGTGGTTGAATATAACAGGCTCACCTCGGTGGGGTGACTGTTGGGTTAGGTTACGAATAAGAAAACACAGTCTAGCACCCACAGGAAGCCACGGGAAACTATGAGAGTAACGCAAAGGGATGAATGGCCTTGGTTCAACATAAGGCGTAATGACGGGTTGCGATTAGTGGTTACAAGGGTAGCCCGGGCGCCTATCCCCCACGTTTTGTTTCAGCTCCTTACGTGTATTTCGCATACCCCCTCCCGCTTGCCCTAGTCCTCCAGAAGCATTTCCTTTATTGGCTAGAAGCCATGAGCCTCATTGGGGAAACATACAAACGCATTTACATGATTCATAGCCTACAGGCGTATTCTTCAACGCTTCTCTTTGCACCAGAGATGAGTATAGTACGGAAAGCATTCAGCGACCACGTTCCGGAGTGGATTAGCGGAGTGTCCAAAGGCGAAGAAAACTGGGATGCGTGCCGCAGCACGCTCGAGGGCCATTCGAAGAAGGTCAAGGCTGTGGCCTTCTCGCCAGATGGCCAGCTAGTCACGTCTGCATCCGAAGACAACACAGTGCGGTAAATCGGTCACCGAGAAGCGGGCCCTCGTCCTTCTCTCTCCGCGTCCTAACTTCTCTTGCCCGCACTAGCTAGTGTACATCCACCCCGTACGTCCTACATAACGTCCCTCCCTGTGTGGCGAAAAGCCCCCCGTGCTGAAAAGAATTTATCTTTAGACATTTCTCCTTAGGAAACTAGTATGCAGTAAAAAAATACAACGCTCCTGCCCGCGCTGTCGATCGTTTCTTTCAGAGCGTCTACAACCGCATTAGCTTTGCACCGCTGTTATGTTATGGACTATCTTTCAAAATCTCAAACTTTGGGGCATTAGATTGATAGTCCAATCACGAACGAAGATTGCTCTAAGCTTTGAAGATACTCAGCCTTTGCAGTATGCGCTCCGGATTTATCCGCACGAAGGGGTCTAGCAGAGTGTCTTGGCATGAAAGCTTAACATGCTGACGCAGTGCGGTATCGAACTCGCTACTTGTATCGTATCCTACGCTATGCCTTACTAACTCAAGGTGCGGCGCTCCTCCAGAAACTTCCTAGAGCCGTCCTTCACGGCCCATCACCATCACCACCATCGCTAGCGTGGACTGAGCCAAGCCATAGTCGGCCGTTGGTTTGTATACAAAAATACAAGGTGAAAATGCACCATTGTGTTGATGATTGAGGTGGTGAAGGCACTAGGAATAGTGTGTGCGGCCTCTTTGGCGGGGTAGGTGGTCGAGAAAAAGTGGGTCCGGTGATAAACATCTAACGGTACTGTTGCTCTGCCACAACAGTCTGTTTGCTACCTACGCATATTCCTAAATGTGCTATATTGAGGCTAAGACATGCCGTTTTCACTTGATGTTCAAGATACCAATCTAGGCGGAGAATGCCCTACTTGTGCAGGACGATCGCCCTCCAATTCCTCAGGGTAACGTCGGTCAGTGCCCCAACTAAGCGTGTTACAGTGCGATCGAGCAAGCTCGCACGCTGCGCTACTACGTCTTTTGAAGTCACCAATTATTTTTTAGTTACTATTTCTGCAAGAGATAGGACTATATACAATTCGTCTTTCCATTTGACTTTGTAAACTTGGTATGCTATCGCATGGATGTCGACGGCTGGGTTCGTTTTACAGCCAAGATCGAGGACGATATGCATCTTGCAGGATTCGTTGGGGGCCATCAAATGGGAGTAGTAATCACTAACAAATTCAGGAGCGTCGCGCGCGGTCGACAAAGTCTGGGTCGCGACGGAACGGCACGAAACACGAAGGCTGTGGTGGAGTCTCGGGGCGTTCTGTGGAGACAGAGCGCAGTTAGCGCAGCGTTGGTTAAAGCGGAAGCGAGCACTTGCTGGCTGGGCCTGCGAACGTGGTAGTGATGCTAGACAGCTTTTGCGCATAAGGCTGGGCGGTTGTGGCTGGGCTGGCGCTGCAGCTGGCCAGTCACGCCGGCGCACCGAGACTTGGGGCCACGACTTTTGTATGTATGCCTCCCCGGGGCTCCGGCAAAATATTATTCCGTGGCAATTGTTGTGACTCCCTTGTCCTACCTATCCCTTCTCTTGTGATCCGCCGCCAACAAAATTTCATCGCCGGCAGTGTTCATATTCGTGTTATTTATCAATGTCAATTCCGCCGCCTCCAACTCTTCCTATGACCGCGCGGACTCACGCATACAGCAGTCCGACTCGCGATCATCAAAGCGGACAGTTGATCGGCAATGGATCTTTTGGGGTTGTTTGGCGAATTGCGGAAGATCGCGTTATGAAGGAACCGAAAATCTACCCCCCAAAAACACTCAACACAGCTTATTCCAACATGGTAAATCGCGCTGAAATCCTGAACGAGAAGGCCGTCTACGAGCGACTGGGAAACCATGATGGGATCATCCAATGTTTCAAGGCACTGGGCGAGTCGATTGAACTCGCATTTGCCAACCAAGGCGACCTATCGACCTATATGCAGACAAGCCCCTTACCATCTCCAAAGTTCAGAGCCAAGTGGATTCAGTTACTAGTGGATACCTTCAGCTACGCGCATGCTCGCAGGGTTGTTGTCCAAGACGTTGCCCTCCGGAATATCCTCGTGCACGACAATTCCTTAAAGCTGTCAGACTTTGGAGAAGCCTTCTTATTACCATTACACACCGACATGGAACGCTTTTGTGTCAACGATACCACCCCTCAAATTGAGATACTTCATCTAGGGTGCATTTTGTACTCCATTGCCGTCTGGCAGGAGTTCAAATACAATTACTTCGATACCGAGCGCTGGCCAGAAGCAGAAAAGCTGCCTGCGACGGATAATATCCTCTTTGCGAGCGTTATCAAAAAATGCTGGAACGGAGAGTATGCCAGTATGGAAGCACTCCAGAAGGACATGCATGTTACGGAACGACACCCGACTACACGTGATCACGCGATGACTCACGCGTTGTGACTCATACGACGCGTAAGCACGGCACAGATAAACACGTGCCCTCGTACTCGTGGTTTTTTCTCTTTGTGCTACGTCTCTATGCATGGAATGGCAGTCAATAATTATCCTTGGCGCGTATATGCATGTAAGCCCTCACAATACATGGTATGGTAGATGGGTAAAGACGGGGTGGATTTTGAATAGCTAGCGTCTTGTATTCAGCTGGATTGGTACAACTAAAACGTTCAAGCCAACATATCGTCTTGGGTGTCACAAATGACAATAATAATTGGGTACTATGTCACTTTCAAGTGACTCACCGGCGGATAAAAGAGATCCTTGGATAGGCAGCCACCCTGCTGGTGGAGAAAGGCGGATTTCAGGCGGACAACGCATAGTACATGACAAGGCTGCTGCTGAGTTGGATAACGGCTACCTTACCAAAGTCTGGAATTGGAGGACCATTGCCCTCTTCAGCTTAGGCGAGTAGATTCATGCAAGTACTGACAGTTGAATATAGGGCAGCGAGTTGTAATGGTAAGCTACCATATCGCTGGGACTTATGCCACCATGTTTAGAACTTTCCTGCTGCCTTAGTGATAGCTGGCGTGACGGGGAAGCGAATATAATAAGACATAATATTTTTCCAGCCCCCACGATTTGGACAGAAAATCCTTTCTCCCACCCGTCATTGATATCTTCACCTCTTTCCTTCTAGGTCAAGTCTAATCACGGTCCTGATATTGACCTTGCTACTTGCCCCTACTATCCTAGCTTTTTTCAGTATATCTCAAATCTGATGACAATATTCTAAGCTAATGGCCTACTGCTATCACAGATTCGAACTGCCGGACCTCGAAGATGTGCTATATAGAGCCTGCAACGCCAAAAACACGGAAGTGTGGGCATACTACTATGGATCCAGAAGAGGATACTTCCGTAATGTGCCTCAATGCCCGCAATGCAGGACGATAGTGTGATCCTCCCTACGAGAGAGCTAGTAAAGGTTCGAGTAGAAGTCGACAATTTGATTGTCCCGCATGCCGTAATAAGAAAAAGCCCGATCCTAAAGGCGGCGATGGCGGCACTGGTACCGGTGGGCCAACTTCGTCCTCCAAACTCAACAGTCTGGAGTAACTGTCAGCGCTTAGTCCGTTCGGTGTGATATCCTCTTTACTCTCTTCGGACCAGGACTGATAAACTCCTTTTTGATAGTTACGCATTACTGCTGTGCTTGCATTAGCACGGTAGATGTAGGCTCGGGAGGAAAACGGCTGGCAGATCAAGCCAACCTCAACACTAAAAAAAATAGCTCAAAAACTTGCGATAGCGGCGTTGTTGCGAAAAATATGGTCAAAAATATGTTGCAGTAGCGCCGCTTACAATAAGAGCCGTTCTCGGCCAATTCACAACTTGGACGTAGCGCCAAGTCCAATCAACACCACCGCTGCGATGAGTACAGCAACGAGCAGTAGACCCACCATCCGCATGTCCATGTTCCGGGCTCGAATAGGACTCATCCTACTATCGGCAGTTTCCAAGTGCATCGGTCTCAATTCTAACCCGCGATCGAAGCCCCTTCCTGTCCTTGCTCCGGCTTCGACTCCGCATCGTGGCGACTGATTGCGAACCGTAGCTCGTGGTCATACAGGTACTCTTCCACCAAATCAGCAGCCAGCGCTTTGCGACGACTGGCTACAATCGCGATCCTCTGCAAACGAAGTACATTGCGTTGGTACAGTCCCTCTGCATCGTGCATGAGGACACCAACTTCGTCTGCAATCTGGTCGGCCGTGACAGTCTCCTTTTTGACAGACTCGGCGACACCGGCAGCTTCAAGCGCCAGTGTGCGTGCCAGCTGGTCGCCGAACATGCCCATGACAAGCATGGGAACGCCGTGGTAGACGCATTCGTTGACCGACGAAGGACCTCCGTGGGTGAAGAAGAGGCGGGTGGCAGGGTGGGCAAGGACAGCACGCTGTGGAGCAAAATCCACAAAACGCATTTGCGAATGCTGATTCGCCAGGAGGTCGGCATAACTGAGGTTGACCTTTGCTCCGTCGGCACCCTGATACACTACTCGGTTCTGTTGAGCAGCGAAGCGCTCTTTGCTCCCTTCACGAATAGCCCAGATCACGCCGTTGATGTGTTTCTTCTCCAGGGCGCTGAGCAGCCCGGACAGCACGACGTGGGTGCCAAAAGCCACAAAAGAGGTTCTGTCGTGGCTAGTGAGGAAATTGGACAAAGAATCATCCAATTGAGCGTAGGTGTCTGAGAGGATAGGACCGACGGGTGTGACCAATGGTGGCACATCTTTGGGAGTCTCGACACCGATGAGCGAATTGACAAGCACGAGATGATCCGGCTTTCGCAACACGGGTAGCATCTTGAGCCCGAATTCGGCACGCATTCTCTTGGTCCACCGGTAAAGATCGACAAAAGGTAGGATGTGCTTGAGAACGTATATTTCTTGGTTGAACCGTGCCCACATACTCGCATTCTCATTGGTGAGAAAGTTCATTTGCAAGCCAGGCGTCCCGGAAATATACGATACGGGACACATGAAGTACGGCCATTGTGGATACATAACTGCAAGAGGCAGTTTGTATTCTCTCTGCATGTCTCGACAAGCGTCCACAAGATAGTCGCCGAAAACCAAGTCAGGCTTGGTTGACTCGATGAGGCGTTTGAGATTGGTGTACGTCTCGGGCCAGAAAGACTCGAAGAACTTCTTACCCCAGATCATGTCTCGGAGGCCCTTTCCTTTCCAACTCCATTCGCAGAAGCGAAGGAATAGCGCATCCTCTTCAGCGGGCGTGATGGCGCGCCCGGCAACATGAATGGCGGACACGAAGGGATACAAGGCTGCGTACTTTTCCCGGTTGGCAAGAGTAGCGTACTCGATCGTATGACCTCTCTCATGCAGAAGCTTGCAGACTTCGAAGATCGGGGCTACCGTCAAGCATGCAGCGTCAGCGTGTCTGCGACCAATGTTTGTCCGGAGATGGCAGAGAATCTCACCTGAGTTTGTCGAGCCTCCAACTGTAGTGACAACGAGGATCTTTGTGCCAGGTTCTGGAGCCTGAATGGGCAAACACCTTCTGATTCTGTTGATGGACAATCTGACAAGGCCAGCGCGTGGAGCAGTTGCATTCTAGGCTGCGATTCATACTCATCCGATTATCCTTGAGTTCAAATGGTAGCAGGAAAGATTCTCCTAGACGAGTCAGTCAAGGATGACAATGCCTTAGACGAGTAAGAGTCTCGACTATACAGGCAGTTCTTCGGCTCAACATCCCCACTGTGCTGAGACGTACCGTTGCATGATGACTGCTTAGCTGCGCCATGAGTTATACGGTCTGATTATTGGATTGTTACATGCTGCTGTGATAGCGTCGCATGCTAAGAGAGGCCCTATCACCGGACCGGACCCCTAATGAGGCACAGCAACATGAATGCCGTGATTTTGAGACCATTAATCACAGCCTTGCCGCATACGTACTGCGCGTTAATTATCCGGGCCTTAGAGGCCAGCATTCCAATTTCTGGTCCATGTATCTATCCCTTGTTTAGCGTTACCGGGATACTGGGACAAGGCGTGAACACGTGAGGCGTGTTTATCTTGGTGAAAGCGAGCTTCGCTGAACATCCACTATTGCGCTGCGACTCCTGATCGCCACAATGTCCACATCCGTGCCCACAGTTCCTCAGCTGCGCGACTCTCACGTGCTGCAGCCTCGCTCATTAGACAGTGACAACAAAGGAACGATGAACGACATAGATGAGGCAGCCGCAAGCAATGCGACGAACGTACCTGCGTCATCTACGGGGAACGATGAAGCTAAGCCATCTGTGTCAATTCAGTTGGAGGATAATCCCGCCGAGACCAGAGCGAAACTCTACCACACTGGCTGGAGACTCTATGTCTTGACTGCGAGGTGAGCCTTAAGTATCTCATTCATGGGTATTCTCTCCATGAGTTGTTGTCCATTAACTGACGGTGATGTAGTCTGTGCGTGAGCCTGCTTCTCTCCACGTTAGAGACCACCATCGTCAGCACATCGCTCGTGTCCATTGTCAGTGCTCTAAATGGTTTCGATCAAAGCGGATGGGTTGTGACCAGCTATTTCCTAACTTATACGGGTATGTTCATTATGCATCTCGTGAGAAGTCTCAATAAGGCCCTAACACATGATGGTACAATCATAGGCTTCCTCATTATCTACGCTAAGCTCAGCGACATCTTCGGATGTAAGCTCATGTTGCTATGTGCGATCACATTATTCACCATCTTCTCCATCGCCTGCGGGCTTGCCGACTCCATGTTGCTTCTGTACGCCTAACCCTCAACTCTATCCCCTCTCACATCACAGTGTCCTGACCATGATGCTATTCATCAGGATCATCTTCCGTGCCTTCCAAGGAGCAGGTGGCTCCGGCATCTACGCGTTATCTACGATCATGGTACCTCTAATGGTTCCGCCCGACAAATTCGCCACCTATATTGCGATTGTCACGTCCGTTTTCGCCTTTTCTAGCGTACTCGGTCCGCTCCTGGGAGGAGCCATAACCGACAATACAACCTGGCGCTGGGTTTTCTTTCTCAAGTGAGTTGCCCTATGATATACACAACCATCACGTGACATCTTGCTAACGAGACTTCCCTCTTACAGTGGACCCGGCGGAGCACTAGGGGCCACGTTACTATACGTTTCGATACCCTTTGGCTTTCCTTATGGAAAGTCCACTCGATTCTTTCGGAGCATCATCTCAGAGCAAGCGTGGAAACGTGTTGATTTCTTCGGAGCTTTTGTATCTTTGGCTGCCTCCATTCTTCTTGTGTTTGCTTTGCAACAAGGCGGAGTCATATACCCCTGGAGGAGCGGTACTATCGTGTCGGTATTCACTCTGTCTGCTATACTTTGGGCGGTTTTCGTTGTCTGGGAGAGACAACTGTCCGCACGCAACATTACTAGCGAGCCCATCTTTCCATGGAGACTTGCATGTAACAGATTTGTCCTGGGTTTACTACTGTAAGTCGTTGACATTCAGGCAAGTATCTTTCATCATTTATCATTTGCTGACTATCTGCAAAGGAACGGGTTCTTAACAGGGTTCCCATTCATGGCTGCCATTATCAACATTCCTCAAAGGTTGCAGACAGTCAACGGTACATCAGCCATCGGTGCTGGTATCAGACTCTTGCCTCTTCTGCTACTGTCTCCAGTTGCCAGCACTGCTGCGGGATTCTTTGTTTCGAAGCTAAGAGTCCCTCCACTATACTTACTCATTTTCGGCGCTAGCCTTCAGGCGATTGGAGTGGGCTTATTCAGCAGCATTGACTCTACGGATCTCAGCATTCCAAAGACCCAGTATGGGTATCAAGTCATCATGGGGTTTGGGTTTGGGCTTAATCTCAGTACCATCTTGATGATGACGCCTTTGGTGGTACAACAGAAAGACATGGGTAAGTGACACTGTATTTGCGTTTAGGAAATAAGCAACAAACAATGAAACCGAGTAGCTGTTACGATTGGGTCCGTTACGCAGGTCCGTGTCCTTGGAGGTACAATAGGCCTTGCGATCTGCTCGGCTCTTCTGAACAACCACATCAAAGTAGAAACGTCTGAGTTTCTGACCGGAGACCAAGTCACAGCTTTGCTGGATTCTTTTCGCGCTATTGACACGCTACCTGTAGACAAGCAGTTGGCAGTCCGCAGGGTGTATGCGGCGGCATACAGCCGGCAGATGAGAGTAATGCTGTACTTCTGCATTGTTTCATTGGTGTCTCTGCTTCTTCTCTGCGAGAAGAAGCCAAGGAGGCTGACCACAACGGCAGATGGTGAGCTTGCAGCCCCACGGGAGCGGGAATAAGTTTAGCCTTAGCCACTCACAGGGACTGAAGCCTACAGCTCTATGATCCAGGCTAGAGACCTATTGGTATGTACATGCAAGAGATACACCCTCCCATTGCACTCGCATGTTCTTGCACGAGCTTCGGGTTGGAGTATGAATATTCATTCAATCAGATAGGATAGCATACTCATGGATCATCAAATAATCCACCACTAATCACTAAGCATGACTAGCCAGATGTAACACCTCCTCGACCACCAAGATCATCCTTCTAACACCTTGAACATCTCTTAGTATATCATGTCCACCCGCATGCATGCACACCCTGTGATTACAAGGGTCACATTGCTCTACTAATACAAGACTAGCCGCTAATACATTATCCTTCTCGCCTACTATATGGGTGGTTACTATACGGATACTAGGTGCATTGGGCTTAGCCTCTAGTAGTACTGCCTTGCCCTAATCTAAGGCTACTGGGTTGTATAGCGCGCCGGCGCATAAGAAGATAGCGCACTAGAATAGCGGATGCACTATGCCGTAATGGTTTCGGCCTTGTTTAATCATAAGCGTTGCAGTAAGGGCCGCACCTTGCGAGAAACCGATAACGCCTTGATACGGGCCCTCAGAGTCTATGTACCACGCTAGGTCTGCAAGGGCCGTGAGGATGCTGTTGGCTGAATTAGGTTCGTAGAAGCAGAAGGTCTCAGCCTCCTCGCCGACTGTAAGAAACTGGGCGATTCCTCGGGATCATCAGCGGGTATTTGCGTGTGTGGGATGGCAGTGAAGCTACCTGGGGCTGGCGAGCAGGGAATGTTCCCCTCAACAAAGTCGTACTCATGATCTCCGAGGGCATGACAAAGAGAAGCTGGTGGATTTTCAGTTCGTCAGCGTTCAATGCTCATTGAGCCGGTTTGATTGAATGACGAACCTATTTGCATCTTCATCACCTGTACTTCGAGTTAGTCATGAGTCTTGTGTGATAGTAGTATATTTGGAGTCCTTACCCTCTCATTGGTACCCATTCCATGGAGGCAAAGGAATCGCATCCTTACGGTCTTGATAGTATTCGTTTACAGCTTCCTGTCTCATGCGTAGAGGGGGCCAGAGAAAGAGTTCTCAAATAGTGACGGCATCGTCCGAGCAGGCAAAAGCATTGCTCACGCTTACATGGGCGCTTGCCGTGGTGTGAAGTTCTCGGTAGTCCCTCTATTGACAATAATACATCTATTCCAGTATAGTTTTGTATGGAATTACATGTTGACGCGTCGTCGGCTACACCAGCGCGTCCATCCCATCAACCCATATTGCGGCGTAGTCCAGCACCGTGCATCTCCAGAATCATGGCAAGCTAGTAACCCTCTCTGATCCTCCTCATATTGCGGCGTAGTCTAGCACCGTGCATCTATACGCGAAAGAGTAATCATTTGCTAAGCAGGGTACACTATAATCTTTAGCGCAAACGTGGGGTCAGGGTTATAGGAATGAATAAGAAAAGATTTATTAATTACTAACTAGTAATATTATTGTTTTACATTCAACCCTTGTAGGTGTAGCTAAGGACAATGCTAACGATTACCGCTTAGCTACATACGGAAGGTAGGGCTAAGCACCCTTCCTAGCGGATGGGCGCGAAATAGTGTTGCAGCCGCATTCGCTAGCGACCATACAGGCTTAAGAATGCATCGGCTCTCGAGCGTTTATGTCTGTCAAAGCAAGAATACGTAAGCTCGGCTACCTAGTTATAGCCCAACCTAGTTATGGCCCACCCCACCAAAATCTATTCATCACATTCAACACGCGATATTTCTACAATACTAGTTTATAATCACTTAAGACTAAGTACAGCTTAAGCTATATATGTAGCTATAGTAGATATAGCCTTATTAGCTTTTTTTACAGCCTACTTTATAGAGTTTTCTACCTCTTAGAGAGCTACCTAGTTAAGAGTAGCCTTAATCTTAACTATATTACTAAAGCGCTTATTTAGATTAATCCTAACCTACTTTCTTATATATTTACTCTTAAAGTTATCTACTTAAGCCTATAGGGATTAGTTTTAAGCTTATAGATAAGCTACTCTTATATTAGCTTTAGATATAGCCTTCCTTACTTTATTAAGTACTTAGCGTATACTCTATAATAGAGATTCTAACTATTAAAGATATTATTAAGTATAGTATAAGTCTTAGAATCTCTAAGGTATCTAGGAGACTAGGCTAGGTAGTAGCTAAATTAGTAGAGGAGTAGTTAGCTAGCTAAGTAGCTAATATACTTAAGATAACTAGAGTACCTTTTCTAGATTAAATAGGTAGAGTCTAGTAGCTATCTAGCTAATATATATAACTTATTCTAATAGACCTTCTTCTCTTATAGTATTATAGTATATAATAAACCTCTTTTTCTTAATTAGAGCTATATTATCTAGAGCTAATAAGTCTCTAATTTAATAGTAATACTTAGTCTTAATAATAGAGAATAGAGTAAGATTAAAAGGCTAGAGAATATAAGTAGAGTAGGTAGGGTAGTAGAGAAGGATAATCTTATATAGCCTATAAAGCTATATAAACTTAATAGTAATATAAGAGCTATATCTATCTAATAGTAGGAGCTAGAACTTCCTAGCTTTAGAGTTAGTCTCTAGGATAAAGATCTACTCTAACTACTTTAATCTAATATTATTTAAGGTCTATCTATTCTTAGATATAGAATATACCTAGTTTAGTATAGATTAGGATAGGAATTAGGTTATTTAGAGGTAGTTTCTCTTAAAGATAACTAAGGGCTAGATCTTCTTACTACTAGCTAAGATAGTCTCTATAATTAAAACCTACTTATAATTACTTAGAACTTTAATATAAGCCTTCTTCTTTTTTAAGCTAGTAAGTACTTAAGAGTTAGTATATATATCTAAGCCTACTTATTAGATTTATAGGATTCTAAGGTTAAACTTAGTTATCTACTACTAGATAAAAGTATTATTATAAGACTATCTAAGACTATATCTAAGATTATAGCTAGTAGAGCTAGTATAGCCGGTATAGCTAATAAGGCTAATATAACTAGTATAGCTAATATCTAATAGCTTATAGCGTTATAGATAAGTTATATAGAACTAATACTATTAAATAACTATATTAAGCTAGCTTAACTACTTAATAAGAGAAAATATATCTCTACCCTCTAAACTAAGAGACTTTAATAAGCTTAGTAGAGATAGATATATAAACTAGTAGAAAGTATAGTAGATAGAAAGAAGTAGAATATAAATAGATAATAATTAAGAGCCTTAAATTAATTAATTAATTACTATATTAATTATTATAGTTAATTATTATATACTTTATATACTATAGTAACTCTAATTAAACCCTCTACTATAGGCTATAAGAGATATATACTTTTATAAAAAGGTATAATCCTTCTACCTACTATAGATCTTAGAAACCTATCTTAAATCTAATAATAAGATTATTTAAGAGTATAATATATAAGAGTAGGATTTCCCTATACTCTAATTTATATATAAGCGAGTTATATAGTTTATATAGATACTTATAAATAATTAAATATTTGTAAATAATCGCTTATAATAAATAAATTAAATAAATAAGAGGGCTCTTAGCTTATAAATAAATAAATATAATAGCTTATATTTATTTAATTTATAGTAGGGTAATACGAAAAAAAAGCCTAAAAAAGAGTTATAGTTTTTAACTAGAAATATCTCTATAAATAATTTATCTAAAAATATAAGTAAATAAGAATTTTAAAGAGAAAATCTAGTTCTATAATTTAGCTTACTAGGATTCTTGATTACTAAGTAGCTAAACGCTAGGATTTTAAGTATTTAGTAGACTTTTTTTTCGTAAAATTCAACTTAATAGAACTTTTTAATTTAGGTATAAAATTCTATTTTTATTTTTTTCTAGTCCTTAATAGGTTCGTAAAGATTATATAATTTAATTTTTAAGGTATATTTATTATCTTCTTATTTATTTATTTTAAATTAAAAAAAGTAATAACTTTATTATATAAGCTAAACTTACCTAATATATTACTAATCTATTAGTCTAATAAGTATAAAATAACTTCTAATCTTCTTTTTCTTTTCTCTTCTCTAAATCCTTAAAAAATATTAGTAACTCTCTTAAAATTCGAATATTAAGTTAATCTACTTTACTCTATAAATATACCTCTTTCTACTATTAGTACTATCCTTAAAAAAGACTATAAATCTATTAAAAACGCTATAAATCGAATTAGAAGAAAAAATAGTAATCTACCCTCTATTAGCTAAGTAATAGAAGGGTAGATTACTAAGTTAAAATTAAGAGAAAAAAGATAACTAAATAGAGATTTAATAAGGAGTCCTAAGAAGACTAATAAGAGATTATTATTTAAAAATAATATTAATATCTCTATTAGGGGCTTATAACGTTTTATTAAAGAGGAGGGCTATTCTATTAATATTACTAATAAAAAGCCTCTAATTAGTAAATAAAACGCTAGAAAAAGAGTTAGCTATTATAAAGAGTAGCTAAAAAGCTAAAAAAGAAAGAAATTAATATAAAAAAAGTAATATTTTTAGATAAAAGCGGTATAGAAGCTAGGAAGGGAGCTAGGCCTAAATATTACTAAAAAAGAGGTAAAAAAGAAGTTAGAAGGGAAAGAGTCTCTATATAAATAAAAGTAAGTTTAAAAAAATCCTAATAGGCTAAAATATTCTATTTTTTTTCTATTTTTTTCCTCTTAATTATATTTTAATAGCTAGCTTACTAACTATAATATTAGCTAAAGGAATAAAGATCTAAGTATAGAGAGCTATTTAGATAGGAGGAAGATTAGAACTAGAGTTTATTAGGGACCTAATTAATACTAAAACTCTAGATTCTACTCGCTATATCCGTATAGTACTTAATAAGTATATTAAAAAGTATATTAAAAGAGGTAAGCTATATAACTCTATTTTACTCTATTTTTTATTATTATAAAAGAACTAGTTAATAGATCTTTAATCTAAGATTATAAAAAGCTAACTAGTATACTAGGGTAGAGTTATTAATAAGATAATAGTAAAATTTATAAAGCTTCTAACGTTATAAATTAGTTTAAGAGAAATAGAGTAAAACTCTTTCCTTATCTAGCCTATAGTCTAGATCTAAATCCTATCGAAAACGTTTAGAGTTTATTAAAAGATCGACTAATTAAAAGATATAAAGGAAATTATCCTATAGGGACTACTCCTATAGTAGTAGAATCCTTTAAAATAGCGATAAAAGAAGAATAGGCGCTTATATAATAAGAATCTATAGATAAACGTTGGGAAAAGTATATACTAGCTAAAGCTTATCCTACTAAGTACTAATAGTAAGGGGTTATAGCTATTAAATATAAGTTTTTACTAAAAGTTTAATTTTCTATCTTTTACTAAATAACTACTCTTTAGATAATTAGAATTACGTATAACTAATATATATTGATAATTTTATATATATCTAACTTATACTAAAAAATATTAGAAAAAGATACTATAAATAAAAAACTATAAAGCTCTAAAGTTAGCTTAAAAAAAAGTCCTCTAAATACTTAGAATATTAGCGCTAGGCTGCTTAGTAATTAAGAATCCTAGTAAGCTAAATTATAGAACTAGATTTTCTCTTTAAAATTCTTATTTACTTATATTTTTAGCTAAATTATTCGTAGAGATATTACTAGTTAAAAACTATAACTTTTTTTAGGCTTTTTTTTTCGTATTACCCTACTATATTTATTAGTAAGTCTAGTATTAATACTATCTTTAATATTATAAAAATAGGTAAAATTAAGATAAGTAACCTAATAGTTCTAGTATAAGAAGCTTATAATCTAAGTATTATAGTTAATAAATTATATATAAGAGTAATCTTAAAGAAGCTAAAGCGTAATTTAGTATATAGGTATATAAGCTCTAAAATAATAAGCTAGAAGTCCTAAGTTTAAGCTAATATAATATCTACTATTTAATAGCTTAAAGATTCTTCTTATAACTTCTTCTTAAAGTATTAATATAAGTAGAAGTATATAATTAAGAAGGTATTCTTCTATATTAAATCTACGTTTTATAAGAATTTTAATAGAAACTTTATAGAAGAGGTATTTTTCTAGAATCTCTTATTTAAAGATATACTTATATTAGAGTTAGCTAGAGTTTAGGTAATTCTATTTCTTAGCTAAACCTTCTATATAATAATAGATATACTTATCTATATTAGGTATATAGATAAAAGTTATCTAGATCTAGTTAGGATTCTCTTTATCCTTATATAATTTACTAAAGGCGCGTTAAAGAGTATTAATAAGGTAGTTACTTATAGAAATTAGGGTAGTTAGTTCTATTATATAAACTAGTACGTAATTAACGAATTTAGAATAAAGGTTAGTACCTAAGAGTTATTTATATCTATAGCCTTTACTAGAGATAAGGCTACTAGCGCTACTATTTAAATAATACTAATAGAAATAACTTCTAAGCTCGTATATATTTTAGTATACTAAGTATTATAGAGAGGATCTAGTTATAAATACCTAATAAGCTATTCTCTATATAAGTACCTAGGCTAATAATATATACTTTATTTTAGGGTAGAATTTTAATATTCTAAGTATTTATAGGAGAGGAAAAGCTCTATATAGCTATAGATCTATTAGCTACTATAAGTAAAATACGTTATAATACTTACTTTAGATATATATACCTAGTTTTATAATAACCGTTTAGGGTTAAGTCTAGTTAAAGTAATAATATTAACTAATTACTTATAGTAAGAAATATTATAAGTAATTAAATAGGCGATAATTATTAAGTATATTTATAAGAAATACTAGTTAGTAGTAGGTATTAGTATAACTAGTATATAAGATATTTTATCTTATACTAGTTATACTAGTATAAATTAAGGTAATAAGGGAGCTTCCTTATATACTAAACCTTATTCTTATACCTATATTCTACTCTCTCTTTAAATAGAAATCTATACTATACCTTTACGATTATAATATAATATTTTTTACGCTAATATACGTACTCTTAAGTTATTACCTTTATATTATCTATCTAATTAACTAATATACCTAATCTAAATTTTATAGAAGATAAGTCTATCTTAATTATAAAACCCCTAAGAGGTAGTTATAACTATAGTTTACTAGCTACTATTACTTAGTAATTATCTATATTATTAGATTTTTAGAAAGAGATAGTACTTAAATAGTAGATTACTTAATAAATAGCTTTCTAATATTTATAGCTCTATAATATTATAGCTATAAATTTATTTTAAAGTTTATAGACTATAGTTAGAATACTTAGCTTCTATCTTATAGTAAATAGGCTACTTCTATCTCTTATATATTAGAGCTACTTAAGTTATTTCGCGAAGCTAAATTTATTTTCCCTATATTATAAGGTAGTTTATAGTATTACTTATAGTATATATAGTAATAAGCTTAGATAGAACTTAATAAGCTACTAAGTAGCTATTACTTTTAATATTCTAAATATAATACTACCTTTATTCTTTATAATTAATTATTATACTTACTAAAACTATAGCTTAATCTAATAAATTATTACCTAATTATTCTCTACTATTATATTAATTCTACTATATATAAAATTAATATTATAATTCTATAAGAGAAATATATTAGCTAATATATTACTAATAAGATATATATCTTATATTAAGATAGGCCTCTAGATAAATTCTTAGTAGTAAATTTTATAAATATATTAAAGAGGAAAGAAAAGAACCTCTACTTAAGAGTAGTAAGATAGTATACTATAGATAAAATATTATTAGATTTAAGATAGGTTTTAGATAGGTATATAGTATAGAAATAAGGTATATAATAAAAGACTATAATAATAATATAGTAAGAGATTAATTAATTTAAGGCTCTTAATTATTACCTATTAATATTCTACTTACTTATTCTATCTACTATACTTTCTACTAGTTTATATATCTATCTCTACTAAGCTTATTAAGGTCTCTTAGTTTAGAGAGTAGAGATCCTTTATCTCTTATTAAGTAGTTAAGCTAGCTTAACGTAGTTATTTAATAGTACTAGTTCTATATAGCTTATCTATAATACTATAAGCTATTAGATATTAGCTATACTAGTTATATTAGCTATATTAGCTATACTAGCTATACTAGCTATACTAGCTATAATCTTAGTTATAGTTCTAGATAGACTTATAATAATACTTTTATCTAGTAGTAGATAACTAAGTTTAACCTTAAATTACCTATAAATCTAATATACCCCTTTAGCTTAGTAAGCCTTTAGTAAGCTAGAACTTATTAAGTAAGTATAAGATTATTTAAGTAAGCTTAGATTTTATTAAGAGGTACTTTATATATAATCTAGTATTCCTATACTTCTACTAGTCTAAGTTAGGTTAAGAAACTCTTCTACTTATTTCCTAGGAGTATCTTAGTAAACCTATTAGTAGTTATCTCTATTAATAGAGTATAGGCTACTTTAATTTAACTAGCTAATACTTCTTACCTTAGCTAGTAGTTATAAATATTAACGTACCTTAGTTTAGTTTAGAGTTTAGCTAGTTCTTTAGTAATAAGCTAGATTATTTAAGTATTATTATACTAGATAGTAATATAGTTTATTAGTAATTTAACCTTTAGCTTATCTAGTAATTATAATATAAAGATAGATTCTTTAGCTACTTAAGATAGAGCTAGTAATAGTATTTTATTTATTAGCTCTCTATATAATAAGACTATTAAATAGTTTAATTATATATTTTTAGGAGCTTTTCTTATCTAGGGTATTATTAGTAAAAGAGGTATTACTATCTACTTAAAGTAAGTTACTTTCTTTAAGTTAAAGTACTTTCTATCTTATACTTAATAGATATATAAGTACTTAGTTAGTAGCTTCTTAGTATATAGTATTTAGGTTTATAAGGAATTAAGCTAATTATAATATTATAAATACTATATCTAGTCTAGTAGTTACTATAGTAAATAGGAATAAGCTAATTTTTTACTAGTACTTATTAATCTTAGATAGTATTACTAAGCTAGTATAAAGCTAAAGCTTAGAAGTAGCTATAGGAGTATTATAGTAGACGTCTTATTTATTAGTAAGCTAATATATCTTATTAATATATATAGTCTATAAGAGCTAGATAAAGTATTACTCTCTTTTCTAGATAATCTCTATACTAAAGAACTATTAGAGATCTACTCCTTTAGTAATAGTATACTTCTCTCTTAAAAGATTAATTACCTTTTCTACTTCTTTAGTCTTCTTTTTATTATAGGTTATAATAATATTATCTATATAGAAGAAGATAATAATACTATCTTTTACTATATAGTATAGCTCGTAGGGTACTACTTAAAAACTAAGAGACTTTAGTATTAAAGTAAACTCTTTCTACTATAGTAGAGATAAAATATATAGTCTATATAGAGCTTTTTAGACCTAAAGGATTATACCTTTCTTCTAGTATCCCTTTATTATCTTTATATAGATCTCTTAATCTATTATAGCGTAGATAAAGGCGTTTATTATATTATACTATTTTAGTTTAAGATTATATTTAGCTATAATTACTATAAGTATCTAGAAGAAGCGGCTAGCTAGTATTATAGCGTAGGTATCTTATAATATAATATTTTATTACTAATCTCTATATACTACTAGTCGGGTTTTATATTTAATAAACTAGTAGTATTTATCTAATTTATAGGTATAAACCTATATATAATTAAGTATCTATTAACCTATTTATTTAATTAGATTAGCTAGTACTTTAGTTTATAATCTTATTTCTAGTAGCTTATTATATAAGTATATTTAGCTTCTTTAAATAGCTTATCTATTAGATAGTTATCTAGGTTTATTTAGTATATTAGTAGAAGTAGGAGTTAACTATAATAGAGCTTTAAGCCTCTAATAAGTATTCTTTTTATCTTTACTTTATCTATTAACTCTTCTCTATATTACCTAATATTTTCTACCTAGGTACTTACTATAAAGACTACTACCTATAAAATAGTTTTAGATAATCCTTAGTTATTATAGGTTTTTATTATAGTAGTTAACTATTCTCTACCTAAGCTAATTTTAGATAATTTATAGAGTATTAGCCTTCTAGTTATTAAGTAAGCTAGGAGTACTACTAGTAGTAGAGATAGTAGTAGAGTTAGATAATATTCTCTAATCTTTCTTCCTTAATAGTAGCTAGGTAGATCTACTTTATTAGTAAATATATCTAGATTAGTATTATCTTTATAAAAAGACTTTATTTCTAGCTAGTAAACTAGTATTAGGAGCTTAATAGTTCTTATATAAGTAGTAATCTCTACTAGTATTTAATATATACGGTTATCTATTAGGTCCTATATTTTACTATTAAAGATTATCTACTTATTAAAGATAATATCTTAAGTACTTATTACTTTAGCTATAGATAGTACCTATATCTAGTAGATATTTAATAACTAGTATCTAATAAAGTAACTAATCTAGGCCTTTAGGTCTAACTACTAGAGTCTTAATTTACTATAGTAAATATTATTAGTTATTATAAAAGCTTTATACCTATAGGCTTTTAAATAAGCTAGATTAGGCTTTCTTAGTAATACTATAATTCCTTAATTATAAGCTACTCCTATAAAGAAGATCTTATATAGTATTTTCTAATTATTTAAGTAACTTAGTATTTAGTTATAGAGGTATACTCTAGCTCTAGTTATTTCTAGCTAAAGTTCTTAAGGTAGATTAGTATTAAGCTATATTATACGTAATTTCTTCTTATTAATACCTCTAGCGCGCTTAACTCCTCTATTTTAAGCTTAAGTATCTAGAGCTAAAGATTTAATAGTAATACTTTATAAGCTTAACTAATACTAGACTTCTAGTTTTACTATAGTAATCTTATTATTAGCTTTAATTACCTTAACTAAGATATTATACTAATTTTTTAGGAAGAGAATAAGGTTTTCTAGTATTTTAATAATTAACTTCGCTAACTAGTTATCTATAAAGTAGAAGTCCTACTATAGTTTAGAAATCTTCTTAGTAACTAGTATCTAGCTCTTTTCTTTATTAAAGCCCTATACTTTATATAAGTAGAAATTAATTAAGATTCTTTCTCCTAGTCCTTTATAGCTAACTTATAGTGCGCGGCTAATTTAATATCTTATCTTAGCTTTACTATAGGAGTTATATTTAATAGTAGTTACTCCTTTTATACGTACTCCTTAAGTTTACTAGATAAGGTACTTAATTACTACTAGTCCTAGATAGCTAAGTCTCTTATACTATATAAGTATAGTTACTCTAGTTAACCTAGGTTTATAGGTATAATACGTCGCTTCTTATAATAGATAAAACTTAAGTACCTATTAGCTATAGATCTTAGTAAGATTTCCGATTATCTACCTATCTAGTTTATTTAGAGTTATTAGTTCTAATTAGGTATTCTACTATATTCCTCTCTACTAGAGTAATTAGAATAAGACTAGGTTATAGTAGATATCTAGGTATATAGCTATATTATATAAAGCTAGATAATTTACTTTAAATTAATTCTTTAACGTTAGATTAATAGATCTATATCCCTTTACCTATATCTTTAAATTACTAGCCTAGATATAGTCTTCTTAAGTAGGTAGATAATAGTTATAGATATAATTAGGGTTATTTATAATATAGTAGGTTATACCTAAATTAAGGATAAATAAATCCTATAGTAGATATTTATTATAATTATTTATTATAGTTTAAAAGGATATAGTAGTAAATATTCCTTTAATACTTAATACTCTTCTACTATATAGTTATTCTTAATCTCTAGGTATTAGAGTTAGTAATTACCTAAAGTAAGATTTAGACTATTATTTAATTAGTCTTTAAAGTATTATATTATACTTATACTTATATTTAATAAGCTCTTTTTAAGTCTTACTTAGAATCTACTACTTAGGTACCTTATCTAAGAAGATATAATAGTAGTCCTATAAATTATAGGGTCTACTATAAGTAGAGTAATATACTTTATCTACTATAGTTATTTCTAAATTTTAGGAGTTTATCTCGTTCTTATATAGAAAACTAGTTTAATAATCTAGTATATATTTTTATCCTTAAAGTCTATACTAGTTTCTAGAGTTTATCTTATTCTTATATAGAAAACTAGTCTACTAATCTAGTATACGTTTTTATCCTTAGGGTCTACCCTAGTTTCTAAGTAGCGTACTTTTAGTAATAGAGGTATCCTAAGTCTTACTCTAAGTAGGTTTACTACTACTAGTAGAGTATTCTAAGATATTATTAACTATAAAAGTAGCTATATATTTCCCTAATCTAAGAGGATAATTTACTATTATATATTTATAGAAGTATTTATTATCTCTTTCTAGTTTATACTAGGATTAAATTACCTATAGTCTTAAAAAGTTATAGACTAGATAAGAGTAACTTTATAAATAGCTATAAGAATATCTTTAGTAATTATATTAATTTATAATAGCTCTATAACTTAATATATTTTAGCTTCTATAGAAGCTTAGTTATACTTAGCTAGCTAAGTATTCTAGTTTACTATATTCCTTATTAGTTTAAGTAAATTAAGTTATCTCTTATAAGCTTATTATTATTTAATTTATTTATCTATACTAATAGTTTATTTAATATTAGTAAGCTATTATTATAGTAACTAATCTAGTAGGTAGTACGTATATAGTAGATATAGTATAACTAATAATTAGATAAATACTATAATTACTATAAGCTCGTCTACTCCTTATTATATATATATTAATTAATTTAATATTACTTAGAAGAGTCTTATAGTATTTAAGATCCTCCTTAAATACTTTAAGGCCTATAGTTAATAATTTAGATTAACGTAATAGTTTCTAAATATTAGAGGCTAGCGTATATTTAGTAATTACTAGAGGGCTAACTATTTCTAACTCTTTAATAAGTTTAGTATTTATAGCTAAGTTAATCTTATCCTAGATCTTATAGGCTATATATCTTAATTATAGTTAAGTTAACTAAGCTATATAGTTAATATCTATCCTTAGTATTACTATAGGATTATATTATACTTAGTAGATTATTTTATTATTAGCTTATAATCTATAATAGTAATAATTAGTATTACTCCTTAAACTTTTAAGTTATTATTAATTAGGCGTATAGCGTAGTAGTAGCGCGTTATAGTTATACTATAAAGGTTCTAAGTTCGAATCTTAGTATATCCCCTTTAAGCTAAATCTATAGTAATAATTTACTATAGATTTAGTTCTTTTTACTAAATTAATTAGTAATTAGCTTAACTTAGTTAAGATATTAAAAGTTAAAGTTTAGTATAGCGCGCTAGGGACTAATTATAGAGTGCGCTAGTTAGAACTAGCTAATTAATAGAAGTTAGGTCTACCTAATTTCTATAGGTTTATATACTAATTAGCTTAACTCGTTTTAGTTATTAGTTTAGCTTAATTTAGTTAAGGTAGTAAGACTCTTAATTATTAGATTTAAAGGTTACTTAGAAAGATTAATATAATTAATAGGAATAATTAAATTAATTAATTATTCTATATTCTCTACCCTTTCTACTACTCTTTATATACTTTAGAAAGTTCCTTAATTATACTTATACTCTAGGGTCTCCCTTTATTAAGCTAACGCGTTACTTAATTATAGCTCTCCTATTAAAGGGATACCTATAGTTAAGCTAGTATAGCGCGGTTTAGTTTAGCTCGCTTAGCTAGTAGCGCTAGTAGCGTACGTGCGCGCGTACCTATCTCGATTACTATCTCGATTACTATCTTAAATATTATATACTTATCTAATAACTTTAAGACTAATCTTTTTAAGTTTTATAGTATAATATAATACTAGGGCTATTATATACTTATAGAGCTAGATCTAGATAATACTCGCTAACTTTAGTACTATCTAGAGAAGCTAGAGACGCGTAGAAGACCCTCTCTACTCTCTCTAAAATAGCTTAAGTAAGTAGACTACTTCCTTTAAAACGTATAAGCTTACCTATAAGAGCTAGTAGAAGGTTAGTTAAAAGTTTATTAATAAGCGTATTAATTCTATACTATAATAGCTATAGGATTATATTAATATAGATAGTAGAATAACTAGATATTAAGTGCGGAGCGTACGAAAAATAGCTCCTAAACGGCTTATTTTATATTCTATATAAATCTATAGCTTTAAAAGTAACTTTATTATACTCCCTATATAAATTTTAGTAGGGGATAAGATAGCTAAACTTTTAGTATTATACTATTTTTATTAGCCGCGTACATACCTAGCGCTAGTATAAAGGAGCCTATATCTTTTAAAGTATTACCCCTCTACTTAGGCTATATACCCCGTATACGCGCGAATATTATCGATCGCAATATTATTAGATATAGAGAGTTTTATAGATAATATAATATAACTAATATAATTTAATATAGCTATTCTAAATAGGCGAAAATCTTTTAAATATAAGGAAAATAAAGTTATAAAACCTCCTAAGACTAAGTAGATAGAGATAAGCGTAGTATAGTATACTTTTATAGTAGGAGCTCTTATTATATCGCGTAAGGGCTATATAACTTTATATCTCCTTATAAAGTAAATAAAGTATAGCTAGCTAAACCTAACTAGGCTTATATAATATATAGAATTATAAGTAAAAGATAGAGGCCTTAATATATAGGATAATATACTATATAAGAATAATCTTAGGTAGGAGAAGAGTAGTCTCTTAATATAAGAGTAAAAGGACGCTATTATTACTATTACTATCTCTAATCGTAGCTACTATAAGTAGGAAAGCTAGTAGGTAATTAAGTATAGAAATTTCAAGTATATTATACCTAATATAAGTATCTCTACCTTTAAAAATATTATATATAAGGCTAGCTATATAAGGAGAAAGCCTAGATAGAAACCTCCTCTTATACCTTTATAAGAAAGGGAGCGATATAAATAGGTACTTACCTATAACCCTAATCTATATAAGAAGTATAATAATCTTAGATTTAATTTTTAAATAGTCTATTTTACTAATAAGACGCTAGCTAGGATAGGAGATTAATAAGAAATAATTAGGACTTAGTATAAAGATAATAAGATCTATAATAAGGATATAAAGAAAGATTATAAAGCTCCTAGTATAGCTCTATAATTCTTTAGAGCCTTTTAATATAATAATAAGGGCTCTTACTATATATATTATTATAAGACTTAAGAAGAGATTAAGGAAGGAGAAAGGGCGCTAGAGTATAAAAATCTTATTACTAAAATTTAAAATAACTCTATATAACTTATAGTATATACTACTCTTATAATAATAAATAATATAGATATTAAACTTTAATAGAGTACTAGAAAACTTTAGTATATTAAGAAGTATAACTACTATTAGGGTATATAATTATAAGGTAGTATAGATAGATATAGGTACTATAAAGGAGTGTTAAAAAAGGTAGTCCTATAGATTAAAGAGATAAAATTATATAGCTTTACCTACTACCTACTTAAAGATAGGGCTCCTACTTATAAGTTATAGATAACGTAAGTAGTAAGTAAACTACCTAGATAAGTAAAATACCTACCCTATATACTATTATAACTCTATACTTAAATAACTCAACTCTATAATAAGCTATTATAGTATAAAGTAGCTTAAATTACTCCTCTATATCTACTCTATCCTACTTATACGTATACTTATTATATTCTATCTTACTATATATTTTATAGCGTTAAATACCTCTACTACTACTATTTTAGTACCTCTCCTTATACCTCTCTTCTATAGCTATAGCCTTAGTATCTCTCTAAGTAATTAAATCTTTAGCCTCTACCTATAATAGAGTACTACCCTTCTAAAGCTACTTTTTCTTTTACTTTTTTTACTTAAAGGTAGTATTATTAGCTTACTTAAGCGTAGCTATCCTAGCTTTAAGTAATATATTAGTATAAACCTTAATTACTAACCCCTTTTTAACCTATAATACTATCTTAATAATAGATTTAAGTAATAAGCTCTTATAGGCCCTTATCTACTTTAATATTAGAGTAGTTTAAGCCTCTAACTTCTATATATTACTTAGTATTTTTAGCTACTAGGTAGTAGGCCCTAGTAGTAGTAGAGTTAGTATATAAGGCTTACTTTAAGCTTTAATATTACTACCTCTAAATCTAGTAGTAATAAGCTAGTTACTCTAAAGCTAGATTAGATATTATTCTTTAAGAATAACTTCTTAAATACTAGCTTAAAGGTATTAAGAAAGGCTCTTTTATTAATATAGTTAATACTATAGTTTACTAAGGCCCTAACTTCCTACTTATATACCTACTTTATTAGTATAAAGTAACCTATATTAAGTAGCTAGAGGATATAGGAGGTATAAGGAGGTATATAAAGAGTAATAATCTTATTCTCCTTATAAAGGGTCTAAAAAGTAAGTAACTTATAACTCTTATAGCTATTAATAATTAGTAGCTAGTAACTACCTACTATATAGGCGTTAGTATACTAGATAAAGTATTTTAACTACTTAAGACTAAGCTTATTTATAGTCTAGCTATTACTACTAACGCCTATCTACTAATTAGGAGGGTTATAATACTAAGTCTAGTTATAGTTCTTTACCTTAAAGATTAGGAAAGGTAGGATAACCTAGCTAGTAGTACTAATTACTATAATTAATATTACCTACTCCTAGTTACCTAGCTAGACTCTAATTAGCTTAAAGTATCTCTTAGATACTATAACTACTTTAATAGACTCTCTAATACCTATTTAGAAGCTAGTCTTATTAAAGTTATAGGTATCTTTATCTAAGATACTATACTTAGCTTTAATATTATATATAAGGTTAAACTAGGAACTAATAATAGCTAGATTACTATATAGGACTCTCTAGTAATTATACTACTAAGTTATCTAAGATTTAACCTCTAGCCTCTAGTAAACTAGGTTCTTAGCCTATTTCTTACTAACCTTACTACTACTACGGGTAGCTAGTAGTTAATTAGCTATATACTATATATAGCTAAGTATAGAGGTAAATCCTTACGTATTAAGCTTCCTTATATACTATATTATTATATCCTCCTTATACTTTAAGAGCTTTACTAAGTTAGGGTAGATATCGCGTTATAAAGTAGTTCTAGCATATTAATTATAGAGAGTCCTTTAAGGAATATTATAGTTTAAAGTAGCGCGTTACTTACTTAATAATGCGTTAGATTTTATTACTTATATAGCTAGGATTATCTTATCTTTATAGGAAAGTAATTTAAGATTAGGTTATTAAGATATAGTAGTAGAGGTTTAGAGAGTTGCAGTCTTAGTAGAGGTAGGCGTTTTACTTACCTAGGTAGTTCGCTTACCACTTACGTTAGCTAATAATTATCTTACTATTAAGAAGGTAGAAAAATTGTAGTAGGTAGGCTATAGTCCTAATATAAATACTACTAAGTATACTTAGCCTATTATAAGGAAGTAGGTAACTAAGTAATTTACTCCCTTACGTATAGTAGAAGAGTATAAAAAATAGTGGATATGTCGCAGTACAAATACCGTTCAAGGAAGCAGAATTATAGAGTTCGGATTCTATCTTTTGCTTCATCACAGGATAGCTGCATGGGATAACCTATCTATTAAGGCTATTAATAAGTAGGTAGATTATGTCCTAGAGATAGTGAGAAGGATTATACGTTTAAAAGGGAAAAACAACTTTTATAGGTAATTGCTATACTAAGAAAACTTTAGGATAGCGCTATTACTATATAATTAGATTGCCTTATGAATTATAGCCTATTTGAACATGCAGGATGGTTGTTATTATCGCTTTTGTGAGGCGTGTCACCAAAGTTGGATGCGTGCGCGCACTTTGGTGGGGCGGGCCCAAGCGTCCCGATGCTCCAAAAAATACGGGCTCCTTCGTACAGGTGTACTGGCGCGGCGAATACACGCGCAATCACCAAACACGAGCTCAAATACAACTCCAGTACACCTCCTGGAGCGTACTGGAGGTCCCACTGGCCCCTCCAACGCGCGCACCAAACAGGGCCTTATTGATTGGCTAACAGGCTTGGAGCTAAAATGTTAACTACATAAGAGAGTAGTATTGTGCTATTGTGTAGAGGATGGTTGCCTAACTTAGGTGATTGTAGTTTATTCCAGTATTAGAAGAACTGCACGTCTCTTCCAGAGTGAAACATCACCGGCAATAGTGTCTCGTTGTTCTCCAAGGCGAGAATCGCGGCCTGCAGACGAACTGGAACGTTGGCCAGCGCCTTGTCTTGCAGCTGCTTTTGGAGATACTTCGCCCGCCTTTCCGAGAACCCACCGCGAACACTCCACGCGAGAAACCGAGCAATTTGCCGCACCGCGGATGGCTGGCCTTGCTTCTCTTTTTCCTCGAGACACCGCCCTTCTTTGTGTTCTTCATTGCTGTCGCCTCCCTGACGGGTATCCTTCCCACCTCCACCTCTTGAATTTATGTCGAAGCGATTGTCCAACCAGTCCACATATACGTCTGCCTTTTCGAATGACTTCTTACTATCCAGAAAAGAAGATAAAACATCACACACGACCGCCTTCTTAGCCCGAAGGAACGTGTGCCAATACTCCACCAGCCCGGCCTCGGGGATAGCATCCTCGAAGCCGAACTCATCCGTCGGAATGTGACGGGCGTGGAATTGGCTGTCCGATCCCAGCTCGAGACGACAGAGAAACCATTTGGCTCCAGGAGAGTCGGAGAATCGAGCAAGCACCCACTCGCCCGCGATGACGTGCAGGTCGGAGGCTGTGACGAAGTCGATCATCCGAGAGACCTTGCGTTGCTCAATGGAGTTGCCGTACTGCTTTTCCAATTCATTATCATCGGTCTTGTCTTCCGAGTTCGCACCCGTGCGTCGTCGTTTGGGTCTCCCGGTGGACAGGGTTTCCGATGGTGGCTGTTGTGCATTTCCCTCTCTGTGTCCGGCATCGTCCCCTTGGTCGTCGGGTTGGACTCCACTAGTTCTGTCATTGGTGTCTGTGAGCACCGTTTCTCTGATCACATCGACTAGATCCAGTTGCTGCGCCAGAATGGGTCGTTCGCACGAGAAGGTTACCATGGTCAGTGTAAATCCCGTGCTGATGGTACACCAACCATCGATTTTCTCATGCTCACTGATCGCGTTCCTGATCTTAGAGCGCAATCTCTCGGGTTGGAGCATCGTCACCACGACACGTTGGATGTCAAACACGCCCCTGATCCCAGCGCTACTAACCACAATCGGATTAGGACAGACGATCCGGCGGTCGAGATCCTCCCTGTTGCTTCCTTGTGGCCCCTTTCGCTTTTGGCTACTGACGGGAGAATTCCCGTTTCCATTGTCTGACGATTTTTGACTCCCGCTGGATGGAGAGCCCTTGTTTTCTCTTCGGCTTTCTGTTGCTTCCTCGCTTCTTCTGCCGCTTTTTTCTCGTCAGCTTCCCGTTGCTTCTTGGATTTTTCTGCGATGGCTTTCTCTTCAGCCTCTCGTGTTTTCTTTACTTGTTCCTCTGCTGCTTTCTTTTTGGCTTCTTGTTTTCCCTCGGCCTGCTCAGGGACTGCTTTACCGCCCTTTTTCGGCCACTGGAACCTCACCTCCGGCGTTAGATTAGCCAACTTTTTGGGTACCATTTGCCGTCCAAACAGTCCTGATTTGGGTTTCGGATAGTTTGTGGTGTTGTTCTCGGGTTCCTGGCTCTGTTCCCGAGTGTTAGTTCCATTTCCTTCACTAGATATGCCACTCTCGTTACTAGCGTTGTCATTTCCTTCCGGAGATGGCCCTCCTTCCGAAACTGCCTGTAGATGATCTGGACACTTGTCTACCTCGACCTGTCGACTTTCACCGTCATTTCCTTCTCCGTCCAGTGGCCTTGGATCAGCAATTTTTGTCCCCTCGTCTGCCTCGCTCCGTTGACCTTCGCTAACTTTATCTTCTTTTTTGGCCTCCTCCATAACCTTGAAGATATGCTTTAATCCCGAGTTGCTGCGCAGGATGTTGAAATCAGTCATTCGGATGAATTTGGCGAGTTTTTCAAAACTATCCAGAGTATCGTGGCTTTGGGCTTCGTTCAAGACGAATACTACCGCGTTTAGCAGCAGGTAATTGACAGCTTTTGCAGTCTCAAGTTTCTTCGTACGGGCCTCCTGAAATCGACGCATCAGCTCTCGGTCAACATCCAGAAGCTCCTTCTTCCGGGAAAAGTCAACGTGGAAGCCGCTGATATTAGAGGCGTACAGCGACCGGCCTCGGATTGGGCTAGCACAGTGCTTTCCCGACCAGTTGAACACCGAGACATCATTAGAAGTGACCACGATATCGTCCATCAGCCGGCAGAGGGCCTTGGTCAAGCCTTCCGCGGGGAATGCGGGAAACCGCACGCCCAATATACCCATCAGCGAGTAGGCTATGTCTATCGTCTTTGTGACCTCTCGGGAAGAGGCCAGATGCAGGACGCTGTGAGCGGAAAAGCGGTCTCGCGCGGTGCCCTTCGACCAGGTCTTGAGGCATTGGATCTTGTTGAAGCTAGCGATGTATTGCCGATCCTCTTCGACTGCCTGCTTTTTTTTCCTTTGCGAGCGACATGAGCAGCAGGCCTATCACCTCTCGTTTCTGGTCCTGTGCCTCCTTCACCCTTGGGTCTGAGTGCGGGGTGTCCATTTGGTGTTTGAGTTCTGCGCCAGTTTCCAATTCAAACAAATCTAATGCACACGGTTTTTCCTTGCATGCATCTCCGTGTTCGGATCGACCTTGAAGGCCCTTGACTGCTGCACGGACAGACCGGCCGATTCTGATCCTGGCGGTCACTTCGTCGAGGTGGTTGGGGACAACAAACCCGAAACCGTCGAGAATCCGGACGATGGATTCGACAAAACTGGTAACCTGTATGAAAATCAGATACTAGCCCACAACCTGCCATTATATATACTTTTTGGGCGCACTTACCTTGCGTCCATCCTCCAACCGGAGGATCCTATTTAATTCTTCTTGAAATTCTGATGCCGAAAGCGCTTTATTGAGCTCTTTTAGCAATTGCCGGCCCCCAACGTGTTCCTGATTCCAAGTGTACTGGTCGATAAATGGGCAGAGGTTGTAGTACTGTCCGAGATTTTCAACGCCTCGTGACAGATGCTTCCAGTTCGGATTCACATAGTAGGTCACCTTGCTAAGCACCAGCTCCTGCAGGGTCCATCCACGAGTTGACCATTTCGGCTCCCACTGCTCGATGCCCCCATAGTGCTCCAGTGCCCCTCTCTTCGCGTCGGTCGGGCCTTTTGGAAGGTCTGTTAGCCGCTTGCCTTTTATGGCCCACAGGTCCCATTCGTCTAACCAGTCATTATGATCGAAAGGGGTGTCAAGATGGACCAGGCAGAACTCCGCGTTCGCGTACCATTCTCCCACGCAGACCAGGGATTCGGTCAGTTCGCCATTATCTTTCTTGTTAATACAGCAGTTGTCGAGCCAGATATACTTGCGTCCCGTCATAGGAAAGTTCTTGGTACGAAAAATCTCCCGTGCGCGCTGGACTGATTCTTTGACTTTGCGCGCCGATCTCTTTCGCTGCAGAACGCTCAGCATTTCCTCGATTGCGTAGTTCAATTTGTGTTGACCGCGAATCCCCTTGAGTTTGACCCTATCATACAACGAATCCGCTTCTCCGAATTCTTCTTCAGCAAAACTTTGCTCATGATCCACTATATGTTTGCGTCTCTTAAGAGAGAGTGGTTCATTCTCTTCGTCGAAATAGGCCAGTAAGCTACGGTAGTGATTTGCTTCCTGTTCTGATTGCGCTTTTGCCACATCGGCCTTGTAGAGTCTTGCTTTCGCGGTCGTGTACCTGTATTCTGCTTTGATCCCCTTGATGTAATCCTAGAGCAATTTACGAATTTGGACCAAAGAGGTGGTGCCGTGATATTCTTCGAGGTTCTTTCGACACTCTTTGATGTCCGCATCACAGGCTGCAACTACTGCATCCACGTCGCTGTTCACGCCTTCTAGACCTCGCCGTCGGACCTTCTTGACGTAGGCATAATTCACTTCATCCCCTTTCCAGCTGTGGGAAAGCATGCAATATCGATCTTCTGCCGCCAGACTTGCGGTATGGACCATGTTCCCGGTTTCCAAATCAAACATCCGCAAAGGGACCGACACATCATCCTGATCCCCAGGCAATGTATCTGGCAGGAGATCTAGGTCCAGGGTGTACGATTCATCCGGTGTGTCATCCACATAGCGAACCTGGATACCAGGAGTGACCCAGTAGTTCAAGAACCCTCGCAACTTCTCCTTGCTAGTCGGCTCGTCGTTGACAATGCCTTGGAGCTTCCCGAGTTCCTTGAAGGTCGATTTTGGGAGATTAGTCACACTGTGCACCGCATTCGAGCTCAGAACTTTCTCCTTGAGATTAGACACAAGCGGGTTTGACCAGGCCGCACCCTTCTGGGCGGAATTATCCCACTGGTTGTCTTCAGCCGTACTAACCGACAGGCTGCAAAGGGTGGGAGATAAAACTCCTTCCTTCAACGTCGGTGTGTTGGACATATATTTGGTATATTTCGATATTTTGATGGGGAATGATGGGTCCAAGGGGGTTTGAGGGGTGGATCGGTTGGGACAGGGCGCAAGATTATACACGGAGGGGGATCGCCGCGGCCAGTGACGACGATATTCCCCATCCCAAGCCCGCCCAAGAAACCAACCGACCAAACCATGCCTGGACAAGAGGCCCTGACGAGCAACCTAAAGGGTTCCTCGCCTTTGAGGCATCGGTATGTGTAAGCCCAGGACATCTTACATAGTACGTGGTCAACCACTGACCAATCAGTTCACTACTCCTATTTAAGCTCACCACTTGGATATCTCAGTCCAGAGACAGACACTATGCAATGCATCATAAATCACAATATATACTCTGCCCCCGCCTGCTTACAGTATGCCATGCATATACGACAAAGCGAATGAGTACACGGGATCCGAGCAGAGCTGTCGACAAGCAAGTGATTCGCAGAGTTGATTCACAAACGAGACAGGAAAGGGCGCACCTTGCGCACTTACACAGGGAATATTAGCGAATCAAATCTGGCGATTACTTGCTTGTCAGCAGCTCTAGATCCGAGAGCCCATTGCGCGGCGGTCACACCCACCGGGGGTGAGGGGATCTATCATTTCAGCTCCTGCAGCCAAGCAGTTCGATTGTTAAGAATTCTCCGTAACTGATGCGCGTATATTCCCTCATGGGTTCAGCTCGCCTCCATCATTAGGCCATTCATCCGTCCCTCTCCTTCCCCCCGCACTTGAAGGCGGTACAGGGCCAATCATATATATGTATAAATGTACACCCTCCCCAATGAGAAATAATTCGAACAGGAGGGCTGACATGGATCGAGATCTAAGAGCCATGAACCTGCAGCCATGTACTCCTCGCTCCTGCGGGTGTGACATATCGTTTGATTTCCCAAGGCTGAGCTGCAGCCACGCACTTCTCGCTCCTGCGGGTGTGACGTGTCGTTCGATCTCCCAAGGCCGAGTTGTTCAACCAACAACTTCAGCCACACCTGTAGAAATGCAAAGACGGGCAGGTCGAGACTTGCAGCTACTAGTGCTGAGTCTTCTAGGGGACAATTGAGAGTTTATATCCCCGCCAAACGCTCCCTCACCCTACAGCAACTAGCCAGCTGGACAAAGATAGAAGTCCACGGGCGACAGGCACCGAACAGAACTGGAGCTCTACCAGATAGCACTGTATAGAGTCCATTACTACTACTACTATGTACTCCTATCACCGAATCCTTGCGCTTTTCGGGAGATCCGTAAATGACAAGACACTGGAATGTGACTGGTAATGTCTCGCCTAAAGGAGGAGACCTAGAGTATAACTAATCATAAGTGGCAGCGACATTCATCCCTGGGAAATTGAGATTGATGGCAAGCAGTGGGCTGGCAGGATCCGCTTGATCGGCTTCGTGGATGTCTTTTTCGCAGACTGGTCAACAAGCAAATAAAGCAAATATAAGCAATAATATTTGCTTGTTTATATACTAAGAGTACTATATTTTGTTTATATTTGTATTTAGAAGTGATTATTTGCAAATATTTGATTATTTGTAAGTATTTAGCATAACTTTATAATACGCCTACATACAAATTACTATACCGGCTATCCTACTCCTATATATAGTACTCCTCTATAATCTACTTATTAGTAAGCTTACTCCTATCTTAATTATATATAGGCGTATATCCAGCTCTTATCTACGCGCGTATTAACTATAGAGCTAAGAGTTACTTACTACTAAGGTAGTGTTATTTTAGCTTAAGTAAATCGCTAAGCTTACTAAAGAGGTGCTTCTAATTACTACTTAATACTAGGATTATTATAAAATTAATTATAAAACGCGCTAAGTTAGGGTATTTTAGTTATAATTAAATCTAGTACTTAACTAGATTCCTATCTACCTAGTATTACTCGTACGTCTATATTAGCTCTAGCGATTTCTAGTATTTAAACTTATTAACTAGTGCCTCTAGGCTACTATCCTAGTATATATATATATTAATTATATTATTAATACTATTTATAAATAGTATAATTTTATTAGATAAGTATTAGTACTAAGGTTAATTATTATAGTTATAGTAAGATTACTAGACCTTAAGCCTATAGAACCGAATAGCGAACTAGAAGAGGAATACTATAATAAGTACTTAGATAATAGGTTATATAATAATACTAATTATAATCTAGATATATAATATAATTATATAATATAATCTATAGATCTATAAAAGCTTAGCCTTTATAGATTAATATATCTATAATCTATTAATCTATATAATAGAACTACTATAGATTAATAGATTAGCTAAGACCTCTTAAGTATATAGGAGTATTATTACATATAGATAGAAACCTTATAGTTAAGACTAATAACTTCCTTACTTATTACTTTCTCTAGTATTATAATCTTTATAAAGCTACTTACCTATAACCTAGCCTACTAATAATACCTCTACTATACTTATATATATTCTCTTAACTCTAGCCCTAGTATCCTTACTACTCCTAGTAAGTAGTACCTACTATACTTTAACTACCTAAGTTTTAGGAATTATAAATATAGCCCTAAGAGTATTAACGTTAGAAGGAACTAGTTTCCTCTAACCTACTATAAATAATTAAGATATTAAGAAGATAAAGAAGAAGATAATAATTACCTATAAAGTCTTAGAAGAAAATTAAGCCTTACTTAAAGTAATATAAGTATAACTATTATACTTTTAGTTTAAGCCTATAAAGTTAGATACTCTAGAAAAGTTTAATAGAATTTAATATAAGCTTTAAAAGTTTATAGTAAATATAGCTATATATATCTATATTAATATAGATAGACTATAGATAGATATAGATAAAGTATCCTTTATTACTACCTATCTTATAGGAAGAGCTATAGATTAGTTTAAAATCTACCTTAAAGAGAGTATAAGCTTAGAAGAAAGAAGAAGCCTAGAAATAGTTACTTTATTTATAAGCTATAAATACTTTAAAAATTAACTAAGCCTTATATTTAAAGATATTAATCTAAAATAAATAGCTAAATAAAAGCTATAAAAAATAATCTAAGCTAAGTTAGCTTTATAGTATACTTTAGAGTTTAAAGTACTAGTAGTATATATAAATTAGAGATAAGAAGCCCTTATATTAAAATATTATAAAGGACCTAAACTATAAATCTACTATAAATTAATCTATATAAATCTACTCTATAATCTATAAACTATAATTAGATAAGTAATTATAATTAATAACTACCTTTACCTATAGTAAAAAGAATTTAAGGGATAGTTTTACCTTAGATAGAAAGTCTACTATAGACTAGAACTAATATAACTAACTATAAATAATAAAAAGTCTAGATTTATAGCTAAATAGTATAAACTCTAGAAGAAGAGAGTATATTTTAAATATAAAAAAATAGAATATAAAGTAAAAGACTACTAAAGTAAACCTAAGATATAAAATATCTAGAACCTAAAAGTAGTAGTAATAAAAGAGGATAAGAAATAGAAAGAAAAAAACCTTTAAAGCTAGTAGCTATAAGGGAATATAATATCCTATACTAGATAGTATATATAGAAGATATATATAATATATACTATAGTAGTAAGGTATATAGTAGATACTAACTATTAAAGAATAGGCTAGTAGTAACCTAAATAGGTAAAGTAAAATAGCCTATAAAACTAGTATAAGAAGAAGGCTTATCTATAAAGAGTAACTCTAATAAAGTTATACTTAAGTCTATATAGAGTAGTAGAAGTATATAAGAAAGGAATTAAGATAATACTTTTAGTATAAGAGATAGGATAAGAATAGTATACTATCTTAAAACCTATATAAAAGGAAATACTAAGTATATAAGAAGTATAGGTATAGTAGAGAAATAAGATACTATACTACTTATAGATATAAGCTATATAGAAACTATAAGGTTTTATAAAAAAGATAGAAATAGCTACTTAATAAAGTAACTATATAAGGAATAGAGATATAGATAAGTATCTAAAATCTACTTCTTAAAGTTTTAAGAATAGATAAAAGTAAACTTCTATATAGAAGACTTACTACCTAATAAATAAACTTAAGAAGAGATTATATACTTAGCTATAAAAGTTAATAAAATTATATATATATTATAAGAAAGTCTTTATAAGAGTACTTAAGCTCTCCTTAGTATAAGTATACTACTTTTAGCTCTTAAGTACTAGTATAATTACCTAATTACTCTAATATATAAGCTAGCTTAAATAGAGCTTTTAATAGTTAATAGAACTAATTAATTTACTCTTTAATTATTATAATAGTTATAAGCCTAGTTTATATAATCTTAAATATATAGTTTAAATATATATAGTTAAGGAAATAGTCTATTTCCTACTCCTTATTACTAAGCTCTTAGAGACTTCTCTTACTCTAGCTATAGACCTAGCTACTACTACTACCTTAATACTAGTAATATATTCCTACTCTAGTATACTTAATTAAAGTACTTTATAAAAGCTAAAAGTATATAGAAGAAGATAGACCTAAATACTTCTTCTTATCTTATTAATAAGCTAGCTACTCCTAATAATAAAGAGAAAGATAAAGATATTCTTAAAGTCTATATAATTAGACTTACTATATACTAGAAGTTTAATTTAAAGATATAAGTAGTATAGAACTAGGTATATATAATAGTTAATCTATAGAAACTCGAGCTTATAAAACTATAAGCTAGGAATTATTCTCTTTAAGCTCTACTTAAGGAGCTTAAGCTAAACCTATATCTAAGTAATAATAACTAAAAGGAGTAGGTAAAAGATATCTATAAAGATAATATATTAAGACTATAAACTAATAAGATTAAACTACTAAAGGTATAGATACTTAATTAGATACGCGTATATATAAATATAGAGCTAGTAGGCCTTTAGGGAATAAAAGGTATACTTTTAATTAAAGACTTTCTATACTTATATATAGAGGGGTATACGAAAAAAAGAGTAATTTTTTTTTTAGTATTTTTTAAAGTACTATATCTTAATAACTATATAAGCTAGAAATAAAATAAAATTTTAGTTTTATAGAGAAGAAGGTAAATTTTAATTTTCTAATAAAATAGTAGTATTATTATATAATCTATATTATTATATTTAAAGTTAAAGTAGGGGTATTTTTTTACTTAATTTTTAAAGTAGTATAACTTTTTAATTAGTATTTAAAAAAGTAGATTTTTTTTACTAAGCCTAATTTAGTTAGATAAGATTATATAATTAAATTTATAGTATAGGTTACTTATATAAATATTCTTTTAGAATTAAAGGAAAAAAATAATAAAGTAGGTTAATAGTTAGCTTATATAATTAAATACTAAAATATTAGTATAGAGCTTATAAATTAATATCTTTTTAGATTTTTACTTTTACTCTCCTAAATCCTTTAAAATAGTACTAAATCTATTAAAACTTAAATCTAATATCTAGCTTCTATTAGAAGCTAATACCTCTCCTATAAAGATAGTTACTATTTTATAAAAAAAGATTAAAGTAATATATAATACTATTAATAGAATTAAGTAGAAAAAAGCTATAAAAGTAGAAGATATAAAAAGATATAATAGAAGTTCTAATAGGATTTCTAAAAGAGAAAAAAGAATTATTATAAGAGATATAATTTAAGGCCCTAAGAAGATAAATAAGAGATTATTACTAGAGAATAATCTAAGTATTAGTATAAGAAAGTTATAATACTTTTTAAAAGAGGAGGAAGTTACTACTAATATAGCTACTAAAAGGCGATAATTTTAGCTAAATTAGCTAAATTAAGACTTAAGTATACTAAAGAGTAATTAAAGCTAGTAGAAAAAAAGAGATTTAATCTAAATAAGATTATATTTTTAGATAAAAGCTCTATATAAAGAGGGTATAGAGCTAGATAAGAGTACTATAGAAAAGTTAGTAAAATAAAGGCTAGATACTAATTAGTCTCTATAACTAATAAAAGTAAGTTTTAAAAAAATCCTAGTAGGCTATTTTATTCTAAATATTTTCTAGTTTTTTTTTATTTAATTAGTTTTTTAATAGCTATAATACTAACTAAGTTATAGCTAGAAATATAACTATTTTAGTTTAGGAATCTATTTAGATAGGAGGACGATCTTAATTAATCTTTATAAGGGACCCTATAAAGACTTTAACTTTCTATAATAGATTTTAATAAGATAACTATAAAATCTATAAAACTAATACTATTAAAAGTTAGTTTAAAAGAAATAGAGTTAAGTTTTATTCTTACTCCACCTATAGCCTAGATTTAAATCCAATTAAAAATATATAGAGTTTACTTAAAGATAGGCTAAATAAACGCCCTAGAAAGAGTTTAGGTATAGGGGTTAATTTAAAGAGTATAGAAGCTTTTAAGCTTACTATAATAGAAGAGTAGAATACTATAAGCTAGTAGCCTATAGATAATTATATACTATTCTTACCTAGAAGGTAGAAGGCTATTAAAATAGCTAAGGGCTATTAGACTAAGTATTAGTCTTATCTAATATATATTTATTAACTAAAGTCTAAAAAAACCGAGTTTCTTTATAAATATTAATATAGTAATATAATATATCTATAAACCTAATATATAATAGGTTCTATATAGATAATTAATATATATAAAATATAGGAAAAAAGATACTTAAAATAAAAAGTTATAAGCCTTTAAATATAGCTTAAAAATATACCCCTATTTTAGTAAGCTACTATAGCTAAGAGATGCTTACTAAGCTATAGAGTTTTATACAATCAAAAAGGGCGACCTTTTCTCTAAAAAAATATCTATTTTTTATAGCTATAGCTCTTATATTAAGGAAGTTATAATACTTTAAAAAAGGTTAAATAATTAATTACTCCTTTTTCGTTGCACCCCTCTATATATATAGTAATATATATATATATAAAGGAGTAAAATAGAGATAGGTTACTTACCGCGTTTTATATACTTTTTAAGTACTAGATTAAGTACCTCTTATATATATCTTCTATTATTGAAAGGTATAGAAGATATTAGGTCTCTTATAAAGATTAATTCGGATCTTCCTCCTATCTAAATAGCTTCCTAAACCGAGATAGTTATATCTCTAGCTATATCTTTATTAGTATTATAGCTATTAAAAAACTAATTATATAGAAAAATTTACTATAAAATATAGAATAAAATAGCCTACTAGGATTTTTTTTAAACTTACTTTTATTAGTTATAGAAACTAATTGCCTTCCGGCCTTTATAGAGCTAAATTTACGATAGTACTCCTACCTAGCTCCGTGCCCCCTTTATATAGAGCTTTTATCTAAAAATATAATCTTTTTAAGATTAATTTCCTTCTCTTCTAGCTTCTTAAGCTACTCTTTAGCGTATTTAACTCTTAATTTAGCTAATTTAGCCGAAATAATAGCCTTTTTAGTAGCTATATTAGTAGTAACTCCCTCCTCTTTAAGTACTCCCTATAAACTCCTTTTACTAACTCCTAAATTATTTTCTATTATTAATCTCTTATTAATCTTTTTAGGGGACTAAATTATATCTGTTTTAATAACTCTTTTTTACCTAGGAGTTACCTTCTTTTTAATTACCCCTTTATCTACCTCCTTTTTACTCCTTTTAGCTTTAATCCTTTTAATAGTATTATAAATAGATTTAATATCTTTTTTAAGGATATTACTAATTATATTAGGTAGAGTATTAGCTTCTAATAGAAGCTAAACTTAAGATTCGAATTTTAAAAGATTTTTAGCTATTTCGAAGAATATAGAAGATAAGATAGAAAACTAAAAAAATGTTTCTTACTTATAGACTATAGACTAATATTTTAGTAATATATTACGTAAGCTTAATATTTTTTTAAATTTTACTTTTTTTTCAATTAAATAAAAAAATATAACTAAGTAATATATAGTAAAAATTTATTTATATAATCTTTTCTAGCTTAAATAGGTATAGTTAAAAAATTAGACTTTTTTATACGTAAATTAAAAAGTTATATAACTTTAAAAATAACCTAAAAAAACCTACCTAGTTTAATAGTAAATTACGTAATATATATTAACTTTTATATAAATATTATACGCTAAAAAGAAAGAAGAGATCTTTAGCTATAAAACTAGGTATCTCCTATAATTTTAATACTTTTTTTCGTAGAGCTATAATACGTTGAAAAACGTTAAAAAATCGATTACTCCTTTTCGCTATCACCCCTCTATAGTATAAGAGCTATAAGAGGTAATATATAGAGGGGTAATAGTAAAAAAGAGTAATCGATTTTTTAACCTTTTTTAATAAACTATAACTTTATAAAAGAAATAGCTAAAAATATAAGAGATAGTTAGTTTTATAACTAATAATCTCTTCTTTTAGTTTAGGATAAAATATTTATATAAAAGCTATAATATATTATAATCTAGTATAGAACTAGGTAGATTTTTTTAGGTTATTTTTAAAGTAGTAGAACTTTTTAATTTACGTATAAAAAGTATAATTTTTTAACTATACCTAGTTAGGCTAGAAAAGATTATATAAGTAAATTTTTACTATATATTACTTAACTAGGTATATTTTTATATTTAATTTAAAAAAATAGAAATTTAAAAAAATAAAAAGCTTACTAATATATTACTAAAATTTTAGTCTATAGTCTATAAGTAATAATCTTTTTTTAGTTTTCTTCTTTACTCCTATATCCTTTAAAATAGCCGAAAATCTTTTAAAATTCAATCTTAAGTCTAGCTTCTATTAGAGGCTAATACTTACCTAATATAATTTATAATATCTTAAAAGGGATATTAAATCTATTTATAATACTATTTAAAGAATTAAAGCTAAAAGAGGTAAAAAGAAGGTAGTTAAAGGAGTTATTAAGAAAAGATAACTCTTAGGAAAAAAGAGTTATTAAAAGAGATATATTATAGTCCTAAAAAGATTAATAAAGATTAATAGTAGAAAATAATTTAGGAGTTAGTAAAAGGAGTATATAAAGATTCTTTAAAGAGGAGAAAGTTACTACTAATAAGCGATAAAAAGCCTATTATTTTAGCTTTTTTAGCTAAATTAAGGGTTAAGTACGCTAAAGAGCAGCTTAAAAAGCTAGAAGAGAAGGAAATTAATCTAAAAAAATTATATTTTTAGATAAAAGCTCTATATAAAGGGGGTATAGAGCTAGGTAGGAGAACTATTGAAAATTTGCTTTATAAAGGCTAGAATAATTAGTTTCTATAACTAATAAAAGTAAGTTTAAAAGATTTCCTAGTATACTATTTTATTCTATTTTTTATCTATTTTTTTTCTATTTAATTAGTTTTTTAATAGTAATAATACTAACTAAGTTATAGCTAGAGATATAACTATCTTAGTTTAGGGAGCTATTTAGATAGGAGGACGATTTTAATTAATCTTTATAAGGGACCCTATAAAGACTTTATCTTTCGATAATAGAAGATATATCCAGAGGTACTAATCTAGTAGTTAAAAAGTATATAAAACGTAGTTAGTATTACTATCTCTTTTTACTCTTTTATCTATCTATATATATAACTATATATATATATATATATTAGTTATATTTCTAGATTATATACTAATTATCTATATAGGGTGAAATATTAGTAAGATAACTATAAACTCTATAAAGCTAAAGTAGTTAAGGATTAGTTTAAAAGGAATAAAGTTAAGCTTTATCCTTACCCTACCTATAGCCTAGATCTAAATCCTATTGAAAATATATAGAGTATACTTAAAGATAGGCTAAATAAACGCCCTAGAAAGAGCTTAGGAATAGGAGTTAATAAAAGGAGTATAATACTCTTTAAAGAGGCTATAAAGGAGAAGTAGCTAGCTATAGCCTAGTTAGCTATAGATAACTATATATATCTCTTCTTTAGCGATATATAGTAGTAAAGATAGCTAAGGTTATTAAACTAAGTATTAACTTAGTTAAATATATAACTCTACTCCTAAACGCGTAAAAGCTAGAAGTTTCTATATAATATAAACTAGTAGTATAATATATCTAAAAATCTAGTATATTATAGTTATACTATAGTTAAATTATATATATAAAATATAGTAAAAAGATACTCGAAATAAAAAGTAATAGCTCTCTAAAGAAGAAGAAAAATAAAGCTCTAACTTTAAAAGAAATAGAACCCCTAGTATACTTAATAATTAGAATCTAAAATTCTAAAAAAAATATATATAGTTTTTCTCTTTAAAAATCTATATCTCTTATAATTTTAGCTATTTTTTTCGTAAAGTTATAGTTTCTTAAAAAAGGTTAAAAAATCGATTACTCTTTTTTACTAGTACCCCTCTATATATAGATAGAGGAGAGTCTTATAGTTAGTAAGGTATCTAACTTAATTATAGAAAAAGAAGGTAGTAGTTATAATAATAGTAAGTAGCCTATAAAGAGGGTATATATAGAGTAATACTATAGCTATTATAGTAAGATTAAGTATAACTCTTATATATATAAGGTAGAAATAGAGGATATAGATAATATTAATACTTCTAATTAATACTATTCTAATATATATACTATAAAAAATTATTATTATATTATATAATATTATTATATAGGCGTTATATTAGTATTTAGTAGATAACTCGCTTAAGTAGGTAACTTATTTATAAAATATATTAATAGTTTATTTTAGGTTAGTAAACTACTATTATAGTAACTAATCTAGTAAGTAGTAAGTATATAGTAGATATAGTTAGACTAATAATTAGATAAATATTATAATTTATTATAAGCTTATCTACTCTTTATTATATATATATTAATTAATTTAATATTACTTAGAAAGAGTCTTATAGTATTTAAGATCCTCTTTAAAAGCTTTAAGACCTATAGTTAATAGTTTAGATTAACGCGCTAGTTCTTAAATATTAGAGGCTAGTATATATTTAGTAATTACTAGAAGGCTAATAATTTCTAGCTCTTTAATAAGTTTAGTAGTTATTACTAGGTTAATCTTATCCTAGATCTTATAGACTATATATCTAGATTATAGCTAACTTAACTAGGTTATATAGTTAGTATTACTCCTTAGTATTACTATAGGATCGCGTTACGCTTAGTAGATTATTTTATTATTATTTTATAAACTATAATAGTAATAATTAGCGTTATTATTTAAACTTTTAAGTTAGTATTAATTAGGTATATAGTATAGTAGTAGCGCGTTATAATTATACTATAGAGGTCCTAAGTTCGAATCTTAGTATACCTACTAGGACTAAATCTATAATATTAATTTACTATAAATTTAGTTCTTTTTACTAAATTAATTAGTAATTAGCTTAACTTAGTTAAGATATTAAAGGTTAAAGTTTAGTAGAGTATACTAGGGACTAATTATAGAATATACTAGTTAGAACTAGCTAATTAATAGAAGTTAGGTCTACCTAATTTCTATAGTTTATATACTAATTAACTTAACTTATTTTAGTTATTAGTTTATCTTAATTTAGTTAAGGTAGTAAGACTCTTAATTATTAGATTTTAGATAGGTTTAATAGGTATATAGTATAGGAATAAAGTATATTATTAAAGACTATAATAAATAATATAGTAAATAATTAAATAATTATCTATAAACGCTCTTAATTATTATCTATAAATATTCTACTTCTTCTATCTACTATACTTTCTACTAGTTTATATATCTATCTCTACTTAGCTTATTAAGGTCTCTTAGTTTAGAGAGTAGAGATCTATTATCTCTTATTAAGTAGTTAAGCTAGCTTAATATAGTTATTCGATAGTACTAGTTCTATATAGCTTATCTATACTACTATAAGCTATTAGATATTAGCTTTACTAGTTATATTAGTTATATTAACTATACTAGCTATACTAGCTATACTAGCTATACTAGCTATACTAGCTATAATCTTAGATATAGTCTTAGATAGTCTTATAATAATACTTTTATCTAGTAGTAGATAACTAAGTTCGACCTTAGATTACCTATAAATCTAATAATTATAATAATAGTATTTAACTATTCTAGGTAAAGTATATTACTAAGACTACTACCTAAGGTAAATCTAAGTACTTTTACTATATATATATTTAGTAGTATTTATAGTAGATAATAAAAATATAAATACTTAAAATTTACTCCTACTAATAAAGAGGGTAACTAACCTACTCTAGCTATACTCTTATAGTAGGCTTTACTATAAGAGAGGTTTATAAGTAGACTAAGTATACTCTTTACTAGTATACCCTACTAGTACTTATATTACTATATTACTATATTAAAATAGGTACTTATTTAGTAATTATTAATACTTTATAGTTCTTCTATTAATAGTAATTATAGCTAGATAATACTCTCTTATATTACCTAAATACTTCTTAAATTCTTTAAGCTTAAGCTTCTCTTATTCCTCTTCTATATACCTCTTAACCTCTTCTTTTATTATTAGAAATCTATACTATATTCTTCTCTTTAATATCTTCTATATATTCTTAATTAGGGTTAAATTAGGAGAGTTTACTAGCTATACTATTATAATTATACTATTCTACCCCTAAGCTTAATAGGTTACTTTTACTAAATAAATTAAAATATTATCCTCTATAAGAATAGACTAGTAGTAGAGTATCTACTATAGCTTCTATATAAAAGCCTTTATACTAGGGTATATATATATATATATAATATATATTACTATTTATTATCTTCTTCTTATAACTAAGCTCTATTAACTAGTTCTTATTAAAAATTACTAAGGGTCTCTTATTTCTATAAGAGATAATACTATAGATTATCTAGCTTAAATAACTTCTAAATTTAGAGATATAGTAATTAATATTATAATACTCCTTAATAGATTTAATAATAAAGATCTAGCCTCTATTAGTTTAAATTAATACTTTATCTATAGAGGGGTGCAAAAAATAAAGAGTAATTATTTTTTTAACCTTTTTTAAAGTTATATATCTTAATAACTATTATTACTAGTAAAAAAATAAAATATTAATTTTATAGAGAAAAAGGTAAATTTTTTTTTCTAATAAAAAATTAGTAATATTAGATAATCTATATTATTATATTTAGAGTTAAAGTAGGGGTATTTTTTTACTTTATTTTTAAAGTAGTATAACTTTATAATTTACGTTTAAAAAAGTCTAATTTTTAACTAAGCCTAGTTTAGTTAGTAAAGATTATATAACGAAATTTATAGTATAGGTTACTTATCTAAGTAATTTTTTAGAATTAGTAGAAAAAAATAAAAAAAATAGATTAATAGTTAGCTTACGTAATAGATTACTAAAATATTAGTCTATAGCTACTAAATTAGTATTTTTTAAAATTTTAACTAAATTCTTTAAGTTAGTACTAAATCTCTCAAAACTCGACTCTAACGTCTAGCTTCTATTAGAAGCTAATAACTCTCCTAATAAGATAGCTACTATCTTAAAAAAGAAATTTAAATTTTTTTATAATACTATTAATAGAATTAAAAAGAAAAAATATAGAAAAGTAGAGGATATAAAAAGATATAAAGAAAGACCTACTAGGGTTTTTAAAGAAGAAAAAAGAGTAATTATAAGAGATATAATTTAAAGCCCTAAGAAGATAAATAAGAGATTAATACTAGAAAATAATCTAAGTACTAGTATAAGAAAGTTATAATACTTTTTAGAAGGAGAGAGAGTTACTATAATATATATACTAAAAAGTCTTTAAATTTTAACTAAATTAACTAAATAAAAGACTTAAGTACGCTAAATAGTAATTAAAGATAGTAGAAAAGAAAGAATTTAATCTAAAAAGGATTATACTTTTAGATAAAAGCTATATATAAAGAGGGTATATAGCTATATAAGAATACTATAGAAAAATAGGCTCTATTAAGACTAGAAAGTAATTAGTTTCTATAACTTATAAAAGTAAGTTTAAAAAAAATCCTAGTATACTATTTTTTTCTATTTTCTATTATCTTTTTTTCTATTTAATTAGTTTTTTTATTACTTTAATACTAACTAAGTTATAACTAGAGATATAACTATCTTAGTTTAGAGATCTATTTAGATAAGAGGATAATCTAAATTAATTATTATAAGAGACCCTATAAATATTTTACCTTTCGATAATAGAATATATATATAAGCGGTACTAAATCTAGTAGTTAAAAAGTATATAAAATATAGTAAATAACCCTACCTCTTTTTTACCCCTTTTTCTTTAATATATATAACTCTATATATATATATATATATATTAGTTATATTTCTAAAATATATACTAATTATCTATTTAGGCTAGAGATTTTAGTAAGATAACTATAAATCGATAAAACTAAAGCTATTAAGGATAAGTTTAAAAGGAATAAAGTTAAGCTTTATCCTTACTCTACCTTTAGTCTAGATTTAAATCCTATTAAAAATATATAGAATCTACTTAAAGATAGGCTAAATAAACGCCCTAGAAAGAGTTTAGGTATAGGGATTAATTTAAAGAGTATAGAAGCTTTTAAGCTTACTAAAATAGAAGAGTAGAACGCTATAAGCTAGTAGGCTATAGATAATAATATACTATCCTTACTTAGAAGGTAGGAGGCTATTAAAATAGTTATAGGCTATTTAACTAAGTATTAGTCTAGTCTAATATATATTTATTAACTAAAGTCTAAAAAAACCGAGTTTCTTTATAAATATTAGTATAGTAATACAATATATCTATAAAGCGGGTATATAATAGGTTCTATATAGATAATTACTATATATAAAATATAGGGAAAAAGATACTTAAAATAAAAAGTTATAAGCCTTTAAATACGGCTTAAAAAGATACCCCTATTTCAGTAAGCTACTATAGCTAAGTTACGATTACTAAGCTATAGATTTTATATAACCTAAAAGAGCGAGCTTTTCTCTTTAAAGATATCTATTTTTTATAGTTATAGCTCTTATATTAAGGAAGTTATAATACTTTAAAAAAGGTTAAAAAATAAATTACTCTTTATTTTTTACACCCCTCTATATCTAAATTACTACTACTTATATCTCTAAAGTCTATTCTAGGTAAGAATAAACTTATTTTAGTTTAGCTTCTTATTATTTAGGTATAATAAGTAACTTTTCTATAGTAGTATAGTAAAAGTAGCCTTCTTTTTTAAAGGCTTTATATAAAGATTACTTATAAGTAGAAACTTCTTCTAAGAATATAATCTCTTTAAATACCTTCTATTAGTAAAAGTAATTAAGCTTAGCCTAAGTAATAAAGTACTATCTAGTTAGTATATTAATATTTAGCTTTCTTCCTTTCTACTTATAAGGTATCTAAGTATTATATTAAAGAAAGTAAGTAATTAATATAGTTTACTAATAAGTACTCTACTCTACTAAGCGTCCTACTAAATACTAAGTAATAGTTTCTAACTTTAATAGCTAATAACTCTATAAATACTAAAGGTATTAAGCTAATTTTAATTATAGTTAAAGAGTTATATAAAAGCTTTTATAATAGCTAAAAATTAATATAATAGCTTATATAATTATAGAGATATAATAGTATAAAGTTAAAGAGCTTTACTTAGCCTCTAATCCCTTCTTCTAGTATCTAAGCTTAGTAATAAATTTTATATCTCTAATATATTATTCTTTATAATATAATAATATATTTTATAAGTAAGTTACCTACTTAAGCGAGTTACCTACTAAATACTAGTATAACGCCTATATAATAATAATTTTTTATAGTATATATATTAGAATAGTATTAATTAGAAGTATTACTATTATCTATATCCTCTATTTCTACCTTATACGTATAAGAGTTATACCTAATCTTACTATAATAGCTATAGTATTACTCTATACGTACCCTCCTTATAGACTACTTAATATTATTATAACTACTACCCTCTTTTTCTATAATTAAGTTAGATACCTTACTAACTATAAGAGTCTCTTCTATCTATATATATTACCTCATATAGCTCTTATACTATATAGCTATATTAATTACCTCTTAAAGGTATACTATTTCTTTATATATTAATACTAACGTAGTTTACTATTAAGCACCCTACCCTACTAAGCGCCCTACTAAATATTAGTATAATACCTATATAGTAATATAGTATAATACTATAATAAATTACTATATTATACGCGATAGAATAGTATTAATTAGAAGTATTACTTTTATCTATATCCTCTATTTCTACCTTATTAGTATAGGAGTTATATCTAATCTTACTATAATAGCTATAGTACCTCTCTATATATACCCTCTTCGTAGGTATCTTACTACTCTTATAACTACTACCCTCCTTTTTAATAATTAGGTTAGATACCTTACTAACTATTAGAGTCTCCTCTATATATATATACTACCTTTTATAGGTCTTACGCTTTATAAGTATATTAATAGTATCTTATAGGTAGCCTATTTCCTCTTATACTAATACTATATTATAAGCTATCTACTAAGTACCTTTACTTAGCTACTTAACCTAGAGATCTAATAAACTTATTAGAGACTCTTAATAGTTTTATATATAATTTTAGATTAGTATTAACTATACCTCTATCTTATAGGCGTTATATAGTATTTTTACCTCTTAGTTAATAGTACCTAGTATAGGTAGTATTAGTATATATAGCTATATATCTAGCTTTAATAGTACTATATTAGGATTATATAGGACTAGCCTAGCGCCTTAAAACCCTACGTAGATATTCTCTACTATAAATATCTTCTTAAAAGTAGATTTAAAGGCTAGTAGGAAGATATCTTTATTAATAGAGTAGATATAGCTATATACTAAGAGTAATATCCTATTACTATAGTAGTATTTTAATAGTAAGTAGTAGACGATATTAAGTAGTTATAGTAGGTGCGATAAGTAAGATAGTATATAGAGAGTAATAATCTTATTCTCCCTATAGTACTCCTAGAACTCTACTAAGTAGTAGCTCTTATAGCTATTAATAATAAGTAGCCTATACGCCCTAGTAGAGGATACCTTTATATAGGCGTTAAAGTACTTAAGCTATACTAGTATAAGGTTATTATTAATCTAGCTAGTAGAAGAGATACTAATAACTTAGTTACGAGGTAGATTAGCGTACTAGGTAGAGATAAGGACCTTACCTATAAAGATAAGGAAGGATAGGATAATACGCCCTATTATAGTAATACCTTATACTAGAGTAACCTACTCGCGATTACTAGGCTATAGTTTCTTCTATTTTCTAGGTTTATCTAAGCCTATAACTATAAGCTAAGAGGTTATCTTACCTATTATAAAGCTAGACTTATTAAAATTCTATATATCCTTATCTATAATACTATACTTCTTCTTTATTAACTAAACTATTATAAACTATAGATAGATAATCGCTAGGTCCTTATAGATAGCTTACTAGTAATTATATAGATAGCTCTAGCGCGTATATAGCTTAAGCGTACGCTTAATAAATCTATTAACCTAGTTCTTACCTATAGGGTTCCTACTATACTCTCTTAGTAGTCTATTAGCTATATCTTATATATTAGCCTTTAAGAGTAGTATACCTTATAGAGATTTATTAAGTATATACTATATAATTATCTCTTCCTCTAGTTTTATTAGGTACTTTAAGTTTAGCTCGTAGTCGCGTTAGTAGTATATTATATTATATTATTACTATATTATCCTCTAAGGAACCTTATAGGCTAGCTTAGTATATTATAGGCTTTAAATTTAATTACTTTAGGTATTATAGATAGTAAGCTATATATTAGCTTTAGTATAGAGTCTTAGAGCTTAGTAGTATTAAGATATTACGTATTATCGCTATATAGGCGTCGCGCTAGTATTTAGTAGGGCGCTTAGTAGGGTAGGGCGCTCAATAGTAAACTATATTATCTTATATCTAATCTACTAGGCGCTCTTAGTAAGCTACTTAACTTACTTATCTAGAGAACTTACTAGAGACCTAGGATAGATTTATATATAGTTTTAAATTAGTATTAATTACGCCTCTATCTTACTAGTATTATATAGTATTTACGCCTACTAGGTAATAGTACCTAGTATAGATAGTATTAGCGTATATAGCTATATATCTAGCTTTAATAATATAGCCTCTAGGTTATATAAGGCTAATCTAGTATCTTAAAACCTTACGTAAATATTTACCTCTATAAAATTCTTTATATAAGCTACTTTAAAGGCTAGTAGGAAGGTTAATTTATTAATATAGTAGATATAGTTATATACTAAGAGTAAGATCCTATTACTATAAAAGTACTTTAGTAGTAAGTAGTAGATAATATTAAGAGGTTATAGTAGGTATAATAAGTATAGTAGTATATAGAGAGCTATAATCTTATTCTCCTTATAGTAATCCTAGAATTCTACTAAGTAGTAGCTCTTATAGCTATTAATAATAAGTAACCTATATACCCTAATAGTATAAGCCTTTATATAGGCGTTAAAGTACTTAAGCTATACTAGTATAAGGTTATTATTAATCTAGTTAGTAGAAAAGATATTAATAATCTAGTTATAAGGTAGATCTATAAACTAGAAGGAGATAAGGACCTTACTAGTAAAGATAATAAAGGGTAGGATAATATATCCTATTATACTAATACCTTATACTAGAGTTATCTACTCGTAATTAGTAGGCTATAGTTTCTTCTATTTCCTAGATTTATCTAAGCCTATAATAACTAGCTATAATAATATCTTACCTATTAGGAAGCTAGATTTATTAAAGGTATAGGTATCTTTATCTAAGATACTATACTTTATCTTTATCTTCTTAACTAGTATAAACTAGGGCTAGATAATTTCTAGGTTCTTATAGGTAACTTACTAGTAATTATATAGGCGACTCTATTATATTTATAGCTTAGGAGTACGACTAATAAAGTTATTAACTTAGTTCTTACTAATAGGCTTCCTACTACGCTCTCTTAGTAGTTTATTAGCTATATCTTATATATCTACCTTTAAGGATAGTACTACGCGCTTAGACTCCTTAAGTATATACTATATAATTATCTCCTCTTCTAGCTTTATAAGGTACTTTAAGTTTAGCTTATAGTTATATTAAGAGTATTATCTAGTGTATTAGTTATATACTATTATTTAAGGAATATTATATACTATAGTAGTACATCTTTTACTATAGAACTAGTTTAAAGTAAGATTAGATATAATAAGCTATATATTACCTTTAGTATAGATCTTTTCCTAGTAGTATAGTTATAATATTATATAAAGCTATTACGTAGACGTTATACTAGTATTTAGTAGGTAACCTACTTAAGTAGGTAACTCGCTTATAAAATATATTAAGCTAATATATAGATTTTAAAGTATATAGCCTAGTATTAACGAAGGTATAAAACCTATAAATTCTTATAGCTATAAAACTATCTTAAGCTTAAAACTAGTTCTAATAAAGAAAATAGAGTATTCTAAATAATATAAATTATAATTTTACTATTTAAAAAAGGATCTATAATATAGTTTATAAGTAAGTAGACTATCTAAGTAGATAGACTATATTAAAAATATACTAAAAGTATACTATATTAATTAATATAGGCTTAGATTAGAATTATATTCTTAGTTAAATTTTTTTTAAGTTATAGTATATATACCTAAGTAGTATATAAAAGTATTATTATTATAAATTATAGCTATAGTTTATTATAACGTGGTTTATAAGCGAGCGGCGTACCTAAGTAAGCGGCGCACCCTAATTTACTAGTAAAAATTAATAAATTACTACCTAATATATCTAGAACGACTATATAGAATTAGCTAGAAATTTCACTAGTAATAGATATATATATATTCTATAATCTATTAGAATTTATAGTTAGTCCCTTAAATATTATATAAGCTATTAGAGCTTAAAGTAAATTTTTCTACTATTACTACTTTCTTATATAACTATTAAACCTATATAGCTATAGCTTTAAGATTTTAAATATAGATTTTAATTATATTAAATAAAATTATTTGAAAGTAAGGTAGGCTATACTAGATTAGGAGTAGTACCTATAAGGGTTAGAAGGATTAAGCGAGATAGTCTTCTATCTTTAATAACTTAGTTAATATAAAAGATATCTCGATGCAAATTTAATATAAGGTGTAAAATATATAGTTCTATATATAGTAAAAGTTATAGCTAATTATAATTAGAATCTATAAAGTTATTAAGTAAAAACTAGTTTCTTAAGCTACTCTACTTCTTAATCTAATAGCTTACGTAATATTAGAGGTACTAGCCTCTAATCCTAATAGATTATAGAATATATATATATCTATTACTAGTGAAATTTCTAGCTAATTCTATATAGTCGTTCTAGATATATTAGGTAGTAATTTATTAATTTTTACTAGTAAATTAGGGTGCGCCGCTTACTTAGGTGCGCCGCTCGCTTATAAACCACGTTATACTATAATATAAATTTCTAATTAGACTAGCTCTAACTTTTATATCTTCTTTAGTACTAGACTATATACCTTAAAATCTATATATTAGCTTATTTATATTATAAAGAATAATATATTAGAGATATAAAATTTATTACTAAGCCTAGATACTAGAAGTAGGGATTAGAGGCTAAGTAAGGTACTTTAACTTCGCGCTATTATATCTCTACGATTACGTAAGCTATTATATTAATTTTTAACTATTATAAAAGCTCTTACCTCGCTCCTTAACTATAATTAAAAATTAGCTTAATACCTTTAGTATTTATAGAGTTATTAGCTATTAAAGTTAGAAACTATTACTTAGTATTTAGTAGGGCGCTTAGTAGAGTAGAGCGCTTATTAGTAAACTATATTATATTAGAAGAGATTTTAAAAGAGCTAGTAATCCTCTAATAAGTCTAGCTAGTATAGTAATTAAGGGAATATTCTATATTATACTTATAGAAGGAGAGCTAGGTTCCTAGATCTTAACCTAGATCTTAAAGAATAGGATATTAAATTAGTAGGTAATTACTATAGTTCTAGTATATAAGATTTAGTATATTAGGTATAGAGTATAGTTATAAATTACTTAATACTAGTATTTTAATTCTTTTTATTACTATTACGTTACGTTTAGGAAGCTTCCTCTGCTTATAAATTATGCTGTATGAGGCTAAAGCCACGCCAGCGCTAGCAGGGAGCGCACTTGGCCCGCTCATGAGCCCCCCTTGTATCTTCAGCGGTAGCGTTATAGCGGTGCGATAGCGCTACTCGTACATGCCACATATCTTTCTACAAGTGTTTAGCGCTGCGCGAATCCGCCAGGACCGTGCCAAGTCGACCAGGCAACGACTGGCCAGTGCGGAGCGCCAACGCAGACATCTACCTTTTCCACCCCTTAAGGCACCTCGACAAGCTTCGGTTTCCTCTAAGAACATCGACAACTCGGACCTGATCGTGCATTCGTCTCAATTGAACTCCGGAAGTCGGCGGACTCACCTTCCTATCTTCCAATATCGCAACGTGTCCGAACCCCCAGCTACACACATGAATTAGAAACGAGACAATTGGAAAGCAGTTGGCGCTATAGGTACACCTACGTCTAGTCCATTGAAGCCCATTTTAGGAAATAAGGGGGCAAGGCTTTGACAAGACCGGTTCAACTATCGGCTGGCACGGGCTACCAAAGTTTGTGTTATGCCACTTTCTCGCGACTGTAAGGTTGGTGCCGGCGTTCGTTGGGTGGACTTCGTTGTAGAAGCATCAGAAAGCAGGACGCGCTCTTAGTGGCTTTATATTACAACCGTGGGGAAGGTAGCGGGTTGCTGCTAAAACAAACCGGGATGACTATTTCCAGGCCGAAAACTCCGGGATGCCAATTCGTGTTTAACCAAGCCGCGGATAGACGGGAGGCGATTTCCTCGCTTCTGCCCGAGAGTGCCTTGCCATCAACCGGCCGACGCCCGCTGGTCCCTCTACAAACCCTCGTAAGTGCTCCCCGCAATAGCGCCATTAATCTGGTGGTTTCCCTGCTGAAAATTTTCTAGGCCAAAAAGAAGCAGGCTGTCATTTGGCAGTGCGTAAGTTTTACACGAATTGAGCCATACTTGGAATGGAGTTTGACTGTTGCGTAGTGCTCTTGCGGGCGCTCATCAATACCCATAAGAACCGGTACCTGCCCTCACTGTGGTACGTAAAGTCGAGATACACGGACCAAACCGAGACACTAATTGTATCCCTGAAATCTAGGCACCCCTCGATGTATTAATTGCCAGATGACAAGGGTGCTGGTTTAACTGACCCCTTATAACTGCGAAGGTCCCTTTTAGCGATATCCGTCCTTCGTAATTCCCCGACTATGCTCGCTCGCTTTCATATGTTATCTTTGCTTTGCATCTCACTGTTGTATTTGACATCTCCCCCAAAAGTTTTCGCTGACTTTAAAAGATTGTAATATTGCTAGAAGCTAGACTGTACATAACTGTTGTTTTCAAAGGTCATTGAAGCCAATTCAGTCGCTCTTATCCATTTCAAATACGCCCTGTTTTGTGCAATTTGCCGGTCATACACAAGGCTGTACTGTATCTACTCATGCGCCCAGGTTCTGAGAGCCACGTTTTCGCCACCTCACCTAAATTCAGCTATATGGCACCTCAAACGATTGTACAAGGGAAAGAAATTCTCTAGTAGAATATGGACGTCTGTGTCGCGGCGCCATTTTGATGAGGCACATCAATTTATTTTGTCAGTTGCGCAGCCTCACTAATGTATCCCTAGGAGGACAAGCATGATAGAAGGCGGAGCGGGCCGACAGCCTCCGCCTGAATCTAAACGCCGCTGTAAGCCGTCCCGAGACCGCTGAGGTGGCATTTCGTCCTTCATGCATGTCAGCCCAAAAGGTTGGGTAACGACGAGGCTGGGATTCGCCTTGTCTTCGTATCACCACGCCCATTGGCGGATCTTGAGCGTCTTGTTTGGTCGAGCGAATTGAGCGAGCATCGCTGTTCATCGTAGCTTCAGGCCAAGAAGACGTACAATTGGCAACATCTCAACGCGGGCTTTGAGCACAGCCGCCTTCGGTGGTGCCCGATAGAACGCCTACAGGTGTGACCACGACGGACCTTGTCGAAAAGTGGGGCGCTACGTGTTCAGCGTACGACCCTCGAATTACGACTATGGGGCGCTATAATCCTATGAGGGTGCTCGTTACACTTCATCATAGCATGACACTAAGGGTTCCCAATCAAAAGAGTGTCGACCAAGCAAGACACATTTCAAGACCAGCTCGAGGCTTGGTTCCCTAAGAGCGTGGGCTTCTTTCACTTCGCGCTACACAGCCGCACGTGATTTCGACTGTCAGTTCTGAAATTTTCCTTTGAATACTGTAGTTTCTCCATGCACAGTCCCTCCTGGGTCGCCATTTGCCATCGAGAACGAGCTTATATACGAAGAGAGGCTAGGAGATGATAATGAGGTTGCTCCTGACAATTCCTAGGCTGGATTCAAAACCTCGAATCTTGCGAATGCAGGTCGAGATCGGTCTCATGAATGCTCAAATACTAATCATCCTAAGTAAACCGCCCCCTAGGCAATCATAAACCTGCGTCTAGAGACCACTTCACGAGTATCATCCGGCTACATCCTTTGGTTACCCTAGGTCGGGCAAGTTATTCACATTCAACACGGCCCTAGAATCTCTATTCTGGGGGAAACAAGCAATCCTTGAATCCTTATGCATTCCGACGACCAGAATGCACCCCTTGATAAGCGAGCCAAGAAGTGGAAAGAGTTATTCGCCACCCGGCGGAATTTCGAAGAAGACGATTCTTATGTTGAGGCCCTGAAAAGGGCCCATGGGGATGGCAACACTTTGATAATCTTCCTTGGTGATTGTGGGGGCCCGGTTCCTTCATGTAGAAGTAAAGAGGTGTTAGAATTCTGCGAAGACCTGGATCCACGGTCTCTTCTGCGAGAACCACTGGAGTACAACTGCGACAACGCTAGATCTTGGCTAAGCGACAGCGAATTCAACGATGATGTCAAGTCAATTGGGAGATCCAGGATATACACGAGGAGACTCACAGACAAGCAACTCCACGCATCGCTAAGGCAACCGGTATAGTGCTTTCCACGTACTTACAAATTTGGATTCTTACCAAAACCAGCGCTTTGGGCTCCACAATCTACCTAATGCCGATCGACGCTTGATGTAAGTCATGCGCCCCAATGACAGTGCACATCAATGGTAATATTCAGACGAAAGGAAGAGTGAAGTCTCCCGATGTCGTCATCGGCGCTTTCACCCCGTGATAGCCTCTCTTTTCCCAATACCATTGCTAACTCAATATATCCCTAGTTATATCGCCGACTTGAGTCCCTCATTCATTCTGTCTTTAGCAGAGACAGCCTCGTTTCACCAAGTTGAAGCACTCAGAGATGCAATTTGGAAGCACCTGGCATTTCAGACGTCCATCAGAGTAAAGATTCCTGTACGTGCCCACATTTGGTCGTAACACCGTAACGCATTCAGTGAGCGATGTGGACCCCGCAGCTCACATTGCAAAAAGCCAATAGGGTTCCCGATTTTCCGTCTCGAATTTCACCTCCCTTATTTGGCTTTGAGAGAATTTGCCATGCCTCCGAACAAATGGCCAGAGTCAACTGTGAAAGGTAAGCCGAGAGTAAAATGGACAGATCTGTCCTTTCTGGATATTGCATGCAGGATAAACCATATCCACGGTACATACGGCATCTACCAAGCGCAGATATCTTTCGTGATCTGTGGCTCTGATTGCTCTAGATGGACTGGCTACGCGTTTGTGGACACTGGCTTCAATGCCTATTGTTGCGGTGGTGAGAACCATGCAGACGAAGAGGAGAACGATGGAGACGAAGAAGATGATCATGATGAGGAAGAATTGAACGAGGATCCGGTCGCATTTGACGGAGTAGGTCAGAATGTTGGCGTTACCGAACCAATGTTTAATCCGCGCCACTATTTTCTTAATATAGTCGACTTCCGCATGAAGCAGGTGTTACAAGAGTGGACAAATCTCGTCCGAACGGTGGAGAATAGCGTTGATACATACGTATGTCCCCCTCCCTCAGAGGCGATTCAAGAGCTCCTCGATTTCCCGCTTGGTCTAACACTCTTATTAGCGAGCCACACATCCATTTGCATTATCAGATAATGGTTCCTGCGAAGGTCCTAAAGATGCTAGAAGCGCAATTGACTGGACCGTACAAACTATGGACCTTCTCTGTCTACTCCGAGGTATATTTTCAAAGACACTGAAGGCGTGGGAGAGATTCGATAGCTCAGATGGGGACATCAACTATTTTTCAGACGTTGAGGAAATTGCAAGAATCCATTTAGAGGGTATAAGAGAAAACTTTGAAGAACTCATGGACCTGGATCAAGACTTAAGTCACCTACAGGAATCCTGCCGCGAGAGCAAGCATATTGTGAGTCCTTCAACATATTCCGATTTCCTATTCGGCTGACCCAGGAAGCTCGAACTTCGCACGAGTCTCGAGGGCAATCGACTCAATCTCGAGAGCAACCGCTTAAACTTCGAAAGCCACGCTTTGAATCGCAGAAGTCACGAGTTGAACTATCAAGCAGGCCTACTACACCGAGATAGTCATCAAGTGAGCCTCGACACGAATCGGGTAGCCCTCGCAAATCACAAGACCGCACAGCTTGGCTTCTGGGTTTGTCACGCCAATGCAGTCAATGTCGCTATTGCTGACTAATTGTATAGATGAATCAAACCCTTGGGACTTTAGCGATTGTCGTAGCCGTATTTGGGATGCAACAAGAAATACTCCATTTCAATCGAAATCCGAGTTCCTTCGTTCTTTCCGTTATTGCCTCGATTCTGCTCGTTTGGCTCTTAGTATTTATCCTCAACCTGGCGGATCGATATTCATGGTTAAAGAGATGCTCTGTTTTGTTCAACCGCCTACTGCCCAAGCGGATCAAAGATGGTTAGTTATGGCGTCAGTGATAAAAATGAATGCAGACTGACAAAATTAGAGAACATCGAGCTAGAGGAGCGGAACCAGCCTCCTCCACCGAGGTAGCAAATTGTTGTCCTCGCCTTCGAAGTATGCTCGATATCGAGCGACCGCTACTCAGACTTGCCAACAAGCAATCATGATTGTCTTGATTGATTGAGTTGCAGTTAGCCCAGTGCCGTCATCCCAAGTCGTATTAGACTGGTCTGTGCGCTCTTACTTATCCAATACATGTTACCTCTCTCCGTCGCCTTCATAGCCTCTACAAACGCGTTTTTTGGTGTTGTAATTGCCCGATATGGCCAAACGCTCACGGGCCGCGTCTTTAAACACCGCTGCTACTAAACGTACGCGCTCGTCGGAGCCATCACCTCAACGCCCGTCTCAACGCGCATCATCGCCCCGTCAAGCCCTGGCTACCGCGAGCCAGGCCGCCAAGCCTATACATATGTTTGAGTCGCAGTTATTGGAGTCGCAACCGGAGGAGGCAATCGTCGCGCCCACTGAGGGCGCGTTGCTGGTACGGTGGCTATAAGCGCTGCTAATGCGGCTGGGGATGACGATGGAGATGGGCCACGAGAGATGAGCTGCTCGAGAGCTACGCTGAAGACTTTGAGGGCATCGATTGGACGCGTTTGCGAGCGTATGTAAAGCCTCTGTCAACGCCTAAACGTAGTAGGAGCTGGATTTTTAATATGGCTATAGTGTTATTGAGCGTAAGGTCCTATCTCGCGTCTGGTTTGTGTGTAAGTATTGTCATACTCACAAGCATAGATGCTGGCGGTGCTGGTTTGTTCGACGTTACGAAGGCTACGTCGTCGGCTGCGACCCGTCTCGGCCTGCCAAAACGCGGTCACAACCTCACAAAAGACGGCCTAAAACTCGGTACGGTCACGCCAGTCGACAAAGCCCTCGGAAAGTCATATTCATCCGTCCAATTAATATTCATCAAAGCTGGAGGTGGCTTTTGCTGTGGTGAAAGGTCTTCGCAGCTTCTTCATGCGCGCAATAACCAATCACAGCTGACCACGAGGGTTACAGCGTGGCACACCACTTCAGAGAATGGGGCCGAAATTATTGGGGCAGAGGCATTCAGCGCCTCCCCTACACAATATGACTACCCTGTATGGTGTTGATGTCATCCGCACCCAGCTGCACGGTGCCAGATGACTAAGTGTTGCCTTGATAACCTCAGAGACGCCAAAGGCTGCTTCACCCAACCCTCTGTAGCCTTTCTCCTTGCCTCGGAATATTCCTAGGTTATCCTCTTGTTGGAAGCATGGCTACGCCATCAACCTCCGAGCTCGAGCGCTCCCTTGAGGGGCTGAACCTGAACACTCCCATTCCGGATTTCGCTTCGGCAAATGTACTAAACCAGCCTCTCGATATCTTCCGCTCATACTTCGCCGATATAGTACGCACTATTCTCGATAGTGACCCTGCTGCTACCTACAATGCTATTCAACTGTCTAATAATCCCATCCACGGCGACTTAACAGTTGTACTCCCGAGGCTCCATCTCAGCGCCAAGCCTGCTGAACTCGCTGAAGATATCTGCCAGAAGGTCTGTACTACGCCCGATTTGCTCTTGTTCTCCATTTTCGCATATATAAGCTAGCTAACTTCTTTCTGCAGTATCCATCCAACATACTCTTTGACCTTCCGTGGCCAGATGGCTTTTATTTACGGGTCTGTATCAAACCTGACACACTTCCCCGTATAATCCTCCCATATATTCACAACCGAGGAGAGGCCTACGGTGACAATTCAGTTCCCGGACTCAATGATTCATCTTCCTCTGGCGGAGCGCAGAAGGCAGTGATTGAATTTTCGTGCCCCAACACCGCTAGAGACTTTGAAGGGAAGCATCTGCGAAGCACCGTTCTCGGAGCTTTTGTGAGTAACATCTATGAGAAAAGGGGATGGCAGGTCACGAAAGTCAACTATCTAGGCGACTGGGGTAAGGACATCGCACTACTTGGCGTGGGTTGGGAAAAGTTTGGCTCAGAAGAAGAGTACGAGAAAGATCCGGTGGCCCACCTCCTCGAGGTGTATCACAAGATTCACGAGTTATTCCATCCCGAACAAGTTGCTTACAAGAACGCTCGAGATGAAGCGAAGAAGCACGGACAAGACGAGGTAGAGGCTACTGCTGAGATCGAGGGTAAGGGACTATTTGCTGAGCGGAATGCATTCTTCAAGAGAATGGAAGACGGAGATGAGCAGGCCGTTGCTTTGTCCAAGCGCATCCGCGACGTCAATATTGATAACTACTCCAAGTTCTACGCTCGCTTGGGCATCACCTTTGACGAGTATACCGGAGAATCACGAGTCAATCAAGACATTGTCGCGGAGATCGAACAGATGTTGAAGGACAAGGGAATTAGTGAAGAGGGTAGAGGGGCTTGGGTTGTCGATATGACAAAGTACGGCGCACGAGCTGGCCACGCCATAATTCGCGACAGAAACGGCAGTACCACCTACTTCCTTCGCTATCTCGCAGAGGTAGTAGAACGGTACCGAGAGCAAGAATTTGATAAGATGATTTTCGTTGCTGCCGATAAAACCGCACATTTCTCTAAACTCTTCAAGGTTATTGAAGCGTTGGAGATAAATGAGCTTGCCGGGAAGTTGGATCATGTTCAGTTGAGCGACGTCTCACGGATGGCAGAGAAACTGGGCCAAGGATATCAGCCTCATGATATACTCGACCAATGCGAAAACGGAGCATTGGAATCATTGAGAACCCACGAAGAGAAAGCAAAAGTGATCGGCGGTTTTGAGGAGGTGGCTAGAGCAGTAGGCATCACTGCTCTTCTCACACAAGAGGCATCCACCAAGAGGCAAGCGGAGCATGCCTTCGACATGAGCACAATGACCTCTTTCAAGCCAGGTACCGGCCCCGACTTACAGTACCAGCATGCTCGACTATGCTCCATTCTCAAGGAACATTCGCGCAATGCGGAACTGCCTACAGACGAGCTCGGATCACTCGTTGGAGAGGAACATACTAGCCTTCTCCTATTGCTCGGCCAATATCCTGAAATTATCCAGATGACGCACAAAAGTCTGGAGCCTTCTCACTTCATGACCTATCTTCACAGTGTCGTTGAGCATTTATTGAAATGCCTCGGTGGCGGAGGAGGCGGGAAGGAAGTAGCAGAAGGGGAAGAAGAAAAGCTGCAGGGGGAAGAAGAAAAGCTGGAGGGGGAAGAGCCAAAGGAAGGAGAAAAGATTACACCAGCCCATGCAGCTCTTTATGAAGCCTCACGTATCGTGTTGGAGAATGGGATGAGGCTACTCAATCTCACTCCTATTGCAAAATTGCAACACGATCGTGTCGATACGCCAGTCGCGGAGTGATACGCTCCTTTGTTCCACTCGCTATTGGCCACGATATTCGCGTTTGACTTTGCCACAATACCCTACCTTCATCCGCTCTTACGTATCACAAATTTTATGACTGTTTTCCTTTTCCATCTTGTCATAATCGGTCATGGTCTTGAATCGCGACGATATCCCAGACTGCTTATTTCTATATTATGTTTCAGATGTCGAACTCCATACATGGGCAAACCGGTTAACCGCTTTCATTCACCGACCGAAACAACCGACCGGTTTAACCGGTTTAACCAGTTAGACCAGTTAAATATTATGACGTATCTAGTAGCCTAAATCTGCCTCAATACACTCGACCAGCTGTTGATCTAGCTCATTTGCAGCATCCTAATCAAGATAGGGATCTGGCGTAACGGGGAATCCTATCCCACTTGCTCTGACTGGGTGGATGTGGCCCTTTTTCAACCAGTTGCCCATACACTCGATAATCTCAATATTCCTATGTGTCAGCCGGAGTCAACTCCAGGAACATGTTCTCTGAGCCCCTGGAAACACTCTTTCAGGTTCTGCAGACTCTGTAAGAATTGAGAGGATCGTGATAGCCATTCGAGAGAGACGAGGGTAGGACCGCCTTTGCGTAGGCTGATACTACTATTCTAGTAGAGTAAGCTTTATACTATTAAGATCGATAGGTTCTACGTTAATAAAATAATAGAAATTATTAATAGCTCTAGGATAGGTATACTTAGGCTTTTACTTCGCCTTATACTTTATAAAGCTATTTAGCTTTACTGAATTAAGCTCTACTATAGTAGTAGTATCTCTAGTTGAATAGGCATCTTTAGTAGCTTAAATATTAAATTCCTCTTCCTATATTATACTAGCTAATTGAATTATAGATTTAACCTAAGCCTTCTTCTAGAATATATTAAGATATACGCGGTAAGAGGACGGATTGAGAAGAATAGTAGCTCTATAGGTAGGGACCTCGTCCGCACGACTATAGTATTTATTAAGGATAAACTAGCTTATATTAATAGCTCTAACTATGCGTAGGTCTTTTTTAGGTCTAGAGGAGTATCTCTTCTATAAGACTTATTACTAAAGGATACTAAAATCTATAGACTATAAACGTACCTTCTTATCTTTAAATATCTTTAAAAGAATCTTAATAATAAGTAATAATTAACTAATTAAGCTCTTTCCCTCTACGTATAAAGTAGCCTTAGTAAGTATCTCTAGAAACTTATATACTCTATTAAGAATATACTAATCCTCTCTAGTAAGCTAGTTAACTCCTAGAGCTACTTTATACTAGAATATAAACTTAATAATCTAAGGTTTTATCGTTTTCGCTTAGCTAATAAAGTAATACTATAAGTTCTAGTAGGTATAGTTATTAATCCTAAGCTATAGTCCTATAGTATCTCGCTATAGATCTATATAGATAGTAGAACTATAGAGTAATTTAGTAAGACTATAGAGCTTATATAATACTAGAATATTCTTAATACTAATAAACCTATTAGTAATAGACTCCTAGCTTACTATACTCCTAGTAGTATTCGTACACTACTACTTACTAGTTTAACTTATCTATATACCTAAAGACTAAGCTTATATAGTCTAAGCCTTTTCTATAGTACTCTACTT
>JAJTIZ010000167.1:0-76541 GCA_021365335.1 Phaeosphaeriaceae sp. PMI808 | reverse complement strand
ATAATAAAAGAAAGCTATACTACTAGCTACTAAGTTCTTCCTACTATAAGGTAATATAGACCTTAGTAATATATAGGGGGAACTATAGTATACTAATAGTAATATATAAGTAGACTAATAGAGTAAAGTTAGACCTAATATAATTAATATTCTATATAAAGTATACCTATAGGATATTAAAGAAGTAATAAAAAAACTACCTAATAGGAAGGCCCTAGGGCCTAATAAAATACTAAATAAGATTCTTAAGACTCTAATAAATATAATAAGTAGTAGGCTAGCTATAGTAATTAGCTTATACTTTAATAGATAACTAATACTAGATACGCTAAAAGAAACTACTATAATAGCCCTATATAAACTAAGAAAAGGAGACTACTTACTAGTAGGCGCCTATAGACCTATTACTCTAGAAAATATACTAGCTAAACTAGTAGAAATAATTATAGTAAGATACCTTATAGATATAGTAGAAAAATATAACTTACTACTATAGAACTAAATAGGTAGAAGAAGAAATAGATCTATAATTACTATAGTTTACCTACTTACTAATATCGTCTAGATAGTATAGAGAGCTAAGAAGTACTATATAGTAACTATACTTAGCCTAGACCTAGTAGGAGCCTTTAATAATATAGTATATAAATACCTTCTATATATCCTATAGAAGAAGAGGATACTAAAATAGATAATATAGTTTATCTAAGACTTCCTAAGTAAATAAACTATAAAAATAACCTTTACTAGGTATATAAGCGCGAAGCTCTAGGTAAACGCTAGTATCCTATAAGAGTTACTACTATTACTAATACTATTCCTATTCTTTATTATAGAGCTCCTTAAAGAATTCTAGTAACTAGATAGTAATATAATCGGATTTAGCTTTATAGGCGATATAATACTAGTTATATAGGGTAAATCTATAGCTAATAACTATAGGAGATTAATAGTAGTATATAATAAATATATAGTATAGGTAAAGAGATATAGAGCTAAATTTATACTAGATAAATACTAACTAATATACTTTACTAAAAAGAGGAGATATATAGAGGACCTAGTAAGTATAGTATATATTAATAGTAAGGAAGTAGAGGTATACTAGAAATTAATTAGAATCCTAGGTATATAGGTAGACCTAAAACTATAATAGAAAGAATAGATAGAGATATTAGCTAAATAAGGAGAGAACCTCTATAACGCCCTATTATATATTACTATATCTATATAAGGGCTATTAATATAATAATTATAACTCCTCTATACTATAGTAGCGCGACTAGTTAAAATATATAGCGCCTAGGTATAGACCCTATAACCTAATAGAAAGCTAATAGTAAAAAGTAATATAAAACTACTTATAGGAGTATAAAAGAAATACCTATAGAGGATAATAGGAGCGTATAAGGGTATAATATAAGGGGCTATAGAATATAAAGTAGAAATACTACTACTAGATATCTATATTAAAGAATAAGTAATTTAGTATACTACTTATATAGAAGGACTATAAGCTAACTAAGCTATAATAAAAATAAATTAGACTATATAGGACTTAATAGTAAAATATAACTAAAGTATATATAGACTACTAACTTAAGTAGAGACTATAAGATAGAGAGTAAAGGGTAAACTAGATAAACTAAAAGAATAGATTTAGAACTATAGAATAACTTACCTAATAGAGAGAAAATAAAAAGAGAAAATATAGCTTAATCTAGAATAGTCTAAATAATAGGAAAGACTAAAATAAAATAGAGGAGAGATAATATAGAATAAAATATAGGAGAAATTACTATATAAGCTATATAATAGCTTAATAAAAGTATAAGTAATAGCTCTCTTCCTACTATAAATAGAAGTACTAGGACTTAATAAGTAGCTTACTAAAAACGCGTACTAGGTATTAAAAGAGACTATCTATATAGATAGTATAAATAAATAGTAAAATATATAGTCTTCTACTACTAGCTATATAATTATAGAATACTACTACTCTATCTATAAAGTAAAATACTATAGATAGTACTAGGTAACCTAAAATAAGTAAGAGTAATAGTAAAATAGTTTATCTAATAGGGTATACTATACTAGTTCTTAGTAGTAAGAGAGCTAGAAAATAAAGATATAGAAGTATACTAACTAGTAGATAGACTATCTATATAGAAAGGGTAGATAGTATAAAGTCCTCTTCCTTCTACTTTCCTTACCTTCTTAATTTCCCCTAGATAGGAGTAAGTATAATAGAATAGGTAGTTAAATAGAATAGCTAATACTACTACTATACCTATGTACTATAAGGGAACTAAAGGGTAGGTATTAGTATATAAGGTATAGAGGGGTGACAGCGAAAAGGAGTAATCGATTTTTTAACGTTTTTTAACTAATTATAACTTTACGAAAAAAATAGCTAAAAATATAAGAGATAGTTAGTTTTATAGCTAAAGATCTCTTCTTTTAGTTTAGCGTATAATATTTATATAAAAGCTATAATATATTATGTAATCTAGTATAGAACTAGGTAGATTTTTTTAGGTTATTTTTAAAGTAGTAGAACTTTTTAATTTACGTATAAAAAAGTCTAATTTTTTAACAATACCTAATTAGGCTAGAAAAGATTATATAAGCAAATTTTTACTATATATTACTTAACTAGGTATATTTTTATATTAAATTTAAAAAAAATAGAAATTTAAAAAAATAAAAAGCTTACGTAATATATTACTAAAATATTAGTCTATAGTCTATAAGTAAGAATCTTTTTTCAGTTTTCCTCCTTTCCTCCTATATCCTTTAAAATGGCCGAAAATCTTTCAAAATTCGAATCTAAAGTCCAGCTTCTATTAGAGGCTAATACTCTACCTAATATAATTAGTAACGTCCTTAAAAAAGATATTAAATCTATTTATAATGCTATTAAAAGGATTAAAGCTAAAAGGAGTAAAAAGGAGGTAGATAAAGGGGTAATTAAAAAGAAGGTAACTCCTAGGTAAAAAAGAGTTATTAAAAGAGATATAATTCGGTCCCCTAAAAAGATTAATAAGAGATTAATAATAGAAAATAATTTAGGAGTTAGTAAAAGGAGTTTATAAAGAGTACTTAAAGAGGAGGGAGTTACTACTAATATAGCTACTAAAAAGGCTATTATTTCGGCTAAATTAGCTAAATTAAGAGTTAAATACGCTAAAGAGCAGCTCAAGAAGCTAGAAGAGAAGGAAATTAATCTTAAAAAGATTATATTTTCAGATGAAAGCTCTATACAAAGGGGGCACGGAGCTAGGCAGGAGTACTATCGTAAATTTAGCTCTATAAAGGCTAGAAGACAATTAGTTTCTACAACTAATAAAAGTAAGGTTAAAAAAAATCCTAGTAGGCTATTTTATTCTATATTTTATAGTAAATTTTTCTATTTAATTAGTTTTTTTAATAGCTATAATACTAATTAAGATATAGCTAGAGATAAAACTATCTCGGTTTGGGGAGCTATTTAGATAGGAGGAAGATCCGAATTAATCTTTATAAGAGACCCAATATCTTCTATACCTTTCAATAATAGAAGATATATACAAGAGGTACTTAATCTAGTACTTAAAAAGTATATAAAACGCGGTAAGTAACCTATCTCTATTTTACTCCTTTATATATATATATATTACTATATATATATATATATATATATATTAGCTATATTTCTAGATTATATACTAATTATCTATATAGGGTGGAAATTTCAGCAAGATAACCATAAACTCCATAAAGCTAAGCCGGTTAAGGATTAGTTTAAAAGGAATAAAGTTAAGCTTTATCCTCACCCCGCCTATAGTCCGGATCTAAATCCTATTGAAAATGTATAGAGTATACTTAAAGATAGGCTAAATAAACGCCCTAGAAAGAGCTTAGGGATCGGAGTTAACGAAAGGAGTATAAAGGTCTTTAAGGAGGCGATAAAGGAGGAGTAGCTAGCTATAGCCCAGTCAGCTATAGATAACTGTATATTATCTCTCCCTCGGCGATATATAGTAGTAAAGATAGCTAAGGGTTATCAAACTAAGTATTAGCTTAGTTAAATATATAATTATACTCCTAAACGCGTAAAAACTAAAAGTTTCTATATAATATAAACTAGTAATACGATTTAGCTAAAAGTCTAGTATATTATAGTTATACTATAACTATATTATATATATAAAATATAGCTAAAAAGATACTGAAAATAAAAAGTAGTAGCTCTCTAAAGTAGAAGAAAAAAAAACCCCTAACTTTAGAAAGAAATAGAAGTTCTATATATACTTAATAATTAGAATATAAAATTTTAAAAAGAATATTATAGTTTTTCTCTTTAATAATCTCTATCTCTTATATTTTTAACTATTTTTTTCGTTAAGTTATAACACGTTGAAAAACGTTAAAAAATCGATTACTCCTTTTCGCTATCACCCCTCTGTATATAATAGGTTTTCCTTTAGTTAGGTTTTCTTCCTTAGGTAAATATCTATATAGCCTATACTAAGGCTAGTACTAGATAGTAAATAGAATTAATAATAATAATAATAATTATACTTAATTTACTATATACTTTCGCGCTATTAAGAAAGTTTATAAATATAACTAATACTTTTAAAAAAATATATACTAAAACTAAAAGAAGTACTCTCTAATAATTTTTAGTATTAAAATTATTTAAAAAAAAGAGTAATATTTTATCTAACTCTAATAGACTCCTTATATTAAAAAGATAACTTAGTAAATTAGAAAATAAGATATCTATTATAATACTTTAATAGCTACTACTAAGAATAAGTTCTAAATTAGTTTAGTAATACTATTTTTAAATTAATAAGTACTAGTATCTTAAATTAATAAGTATTAGTATAAAATTAATTTACTATTATTTATAGCTAAAACTATATAATTAGTATAATAGTATAAGAAAAGAGGCCTGAAGAGAGAAGTATAATATTAATTTATAACTTAGAATATAAAGCTAAGGAGAGAAGATTAATACTAAGAGGTAAGAAGTAGTTTTATACTAACTTTATAAAGTATTATATATATACTTATATAGTCTACCTATAATATAGTTATATCTCTCTAGAGCTATAATATTACCTTCTCTTCTTAAAAAATACTATCTATAGTAGTTTAGTTATTAGCTAATTATTATTTAAATATTTATACTTATTAAGACTATCTTCTTAAGCCTTAATCTACTCCTTAAGGTTTAATAATTATTTAAAGAGATATAAGTAATTTAAGTAGAAGGTTTTAAGTTTATATAAGGTTCTCTTTAAGTCTAATAGAGAGTACTACTCTAGGCCTTCTTTTTTATAACCTCTTTATTTAACTTAGTACTCTAGTCTATTCTATTATTTTTTAACTACTAGAATTTTCTCTACTTTATTCTTAATATTATCTATAATTTCTATAGAAGATTTAAGTTTATTAACTTAGCTAGATAATAGGTCTTTTACTAACTTCCTTAGTTTACTTAGTAATATAACTAGGTTTATTTATATAGAAGTAGGTAGTCTAAGCTAGAAAAAGTATTCTTCCTTTACTATAATCTTAAAAGGGCCTAAATTCTTATTATCTAGCTTTAAGCTAAGCCTTATAATATTCTATTATTTAGTATTAAGCTAGATATAGTCTCTTATATTAAAGTTAACTTCTTATCTATAAGTATTTACTAATTTTATTATTCTAGCTTAGCTCCTAGCTATTATATCTTAGGCTAGCTTCTAGCTTTCCTAGATAAGGGGAACTCTCTAATAGGCTCTATTAGAATTAAGTCTAAGAGCTATTAACTATAAGGTAGTCTAATTAAATAAGTTCCTTACTTTAAATCTATTCTATACCTTAAATAGAGATATACTAGTAATACTATATAGTAGAGTAAGTTAAATATAGTCTATTATTAGAAGTAGTTTAAACTAATTATTCTAATAGTAGTTAATAAATAGCCTTAGTTATTATTCTAAGTATTAAGCTATAGCTCTACTCTACTACGCTAAATAACTAAAAAGGTAAGAATAATTAATAATATTAATTATTAGAGTAGAATAGTATATATTATATAAGCTCGTAGCCCTATAACTAGCTCGAAGCTCTATAGTTAGTATAGCCTTATAATATCCTCCTTCTTTATAGTATATACTCTTAGTATAGGTAGCGACGCGTAGGTAAGAGAAGAGAGAGAGAGAGAGAGGTAAGAGTAAAAGTAAAAAATCGGCTAAAATTACGCGTTTATTTAGAGTAAAGAAGAATAAAACCTTAAATTATTACTAAGTTTTATATCTAAATTAAAGATACCTTACTAGGATATTAAGACTATTAAGAGGGGATATTATTAGGACTTATACTAATTAGTAGCTAGTAGGGCTAACTAGTACTAATATAGGGTAGAGTTAACTATAAGAAGGTAAATAGTTATATACTATTAGAGAATAGTAATTACTCTCTTTAATATAGACTAAGTTATACTACTCTTATCTATTACTATAATAACCTATCTTATATTCTAATACTAAGTACTAGTTTATAATTTTAATCTAACTATTAGTTTAAGAGTAATAGGCTATTAATAATTTTAACTTTATTCTAAGTAATTTATAGAATTTAGCCTAAAAATCTAAAATAAACTATAAGCCTTAATCTAAAATAATAGAATCTAGAGGTTTAAAGTAGTACTATATATAGTATATAAATAAGGTAGCTATTTCTTTAGTAGTAGTTATAGAGGGGTGCAACGAAAAAGAAGTAATCGATTTTTTAATCTTTTTTAAAGTACTATATCCTAAGAACTATATAAGCTAGAAATAAAATAAAATATTAGTTTTATAGAGAAAAAGGTAAATTTTTATTTTCTAATAAAAAAATAGAAATATTATATAATCTATATTATTATATTTAGAGTTAAAGTAGGGGTATATTTTTACTTCTTTTTTAAAGTAGTACAACTTTTTAATTTACGTTTAAAAAAGTCTAATTTTTTAACTAATCCTAGTTTACTTAGTAAAGATTATATAAATAAATTTATAGTATAGGTTACTTATCTAAGTAATTTTTTAGAATTAGAGGAAAAAAATAAAAAAATTAGATTAATAGTTAGCTTACGTAATAGATTACTAAAATACTAGCCTATAGCTAATAAATTAAGATATTTTAAAATTTTTACTAAATTCTTTAAATTAGTACTAAATCTCTAAAAACTCGAATCTAATATCTAGCTTTAATTAGAAGCTAATAACTCCCTAATTAGATAGCTACTATCTTAAAAATAATAATAATAATAATTTATAATACTATTAATAGAATTAAGAAGGGAAAAGTTATAAAAGTAGAAGATATAAAAAGATATAAAAAAAGACCTACTAGGGTTTCTAAAGGAGAAAAATAAGTTATTATAAGTAATATAATTTAAAGCCTTAAGAAGATAAATAAGAAATTAATACTAGAAAATAATCTAAGTATTAGTATAAGAAAGTTATAATACTTTTTAGAAGAGGAGAGAGTTACTATAAATATAACTACTAAAAAATCTTAAATTTTTAGCTAAATTAGCTTAATTAAGACTTAGGTACGCTAAATAGTAATTAAAGATAGTAGAAAAGAAAGTATTTAATCTAAAAAAGATTATATTTTTTAATAAAAGCTTTATATAAAGAGAGTAGAGAGCTAGATAAGAATACTATAGAAAAATCGGCTCTATTATAGCTCGAGAGCAATTAGTCTCTATAACTAATAAAAATATATTTAAAAAAAATCCTAGTATACTAATTTTTTCTATTTTTTATAACCTCTTTTTCTATTTAATTCGTTTTTTTATTACCTTAATATTAACTAAGTTATAGCTAAAAATATAACTCTCTTAGTTTAGAGATCTATTTAGATAGAAGGATAATATAAATTAATTACTAAAATAGACTCTATAAATACTTTACCTTTCGATAATAGAAGATATATCTAAGAGGTACTAAATCTAGTAGTTAAAAAGTATATAAAATATAATATATAACCTAACCTCCTTTTTACCCCTTTTTCTTATATATATATAACTCTATATATATATATATATATATTAGTTATATTTCTAAAATATATATATATTATGTATTTAGTCTAGAGATTTTAGTAAGAGAACTATAAAATCGATAAAATTAAAGCTATTAAAGATTAGTTTAAAAGGAATTAAGTTAAGCTTTATACTTAATTTACCTTTAGTCTAAATTTAAATCCTATTAAAAATATATAGAATCTACTTAAAGATAGGCTAAATAAACGACCTAGGAAGAGTTTAGGTATAGATATTAGTTTAAAGAGTATAGAAGCTTTTAAGCTTACTATAATAGAAGAGTAGAACGCTATAAGCTAGTAGGCTATATATAATTATATACTTTCTATAATTAGAAAGTAGGAGGCTATTAAAATAGTTATAGGCTATTAGACTAAGTTTTAGTCTAGTCTAATATATATTTATTAACTAAAGTCTAAAAAAACCGAGTTTCTTTATAACTATTAATATAGTAATACGATATATATATAAAGCTAATATATTATAGGCTTTATATATATAATTAATATATATAAAATATAGAAAAAAAGATACTTAAAATAAAAAGTTGTAAGCCTTTAAATACGGCTTAAAAATATACCCCTATTTCAGTGAGCTACTATAGCCGAGCTACGCTTACTAAGCTTTAGATATATAAATAATCTAAAAGGGTGAGCTTTTTTCTTTCTAAATATCTATTTTTTATAGTTATAGCTCTTATATTAAGTAAGTTATAATACTTTTAAAAAGGTTAAAAAATCAATTACTTCTTTTTCGTTGCACCCCTCTGTATCTTATAATAGGAAATAGAAATAGATTCCTTTAATAATTAGTCTATAATAATAAGTAAATTATTATACCTATACTTATTCTTATTAAAAGAGATAAAGTCTATTAAGATATACTACTAGGAGTAGTATAGTATTAGAAGAAGTTAGAGGAGACTAAGAGTCTTATTATAGAGGCTAAATACCTATCTATAGGTATAATAATTATATATATATCTTTTAATATTAGTAGGTATACCTTTCTAGTAATATTAGTCTTTAAAGAGTCTATAAGTCTTATCCCTACTAGAGTAGGTAGTAGAAATTTAATTATAAATTTCCTAGATTAGATAGGTATAGAAGTATATAATATTTAGAATAATTACTTTATCTTAGTATAGAAGAATACTTATATATAGTATAAAGTATAAGTTAAACTTAATACCTTAAATCCTTAAAGCTTCTATAGAAGGCTTATTATAATTAGCTTATAGAACTTAGTTTATAATAGTAATAGTATCGAAGAATAATTTAGTAGTTATAGTTTTAAGAGAGACTAGAACTATAATTAAAACTTCTTCTAGTTCTTATACTATTCTTAGATCTAATTTATTAGTAGTTAGGAGGATCTATTAGTAGGTAGCCTTCTTTAATTAGTCTTAGCTAATAATATTATTATTCTTATAAGTTAAAGTATTAGCTTATATATTCTTCTTACTAAGCCTATAGGTAATAATAAAGTAGTACTCTATAAGAGCTTTAGCCTACCTAGCTTAATAAGTAGTAAGTTATTTTATAGTTATAAAATATTCTAAGAACTTATAATCTATATTAATCTTAAATCTATCTTACTTCTTCTAAAGTTCTAGTCTCTATTCTTCTAGAGATTTAATAATAGCTAGTATTTCTTTATTATAGATCTAGTAGTTATATTTAGCTAGATTTAGTATCTTAGAGAAGAATATAACTAGTAACTAGTATTCCCTATACTTTTAGAAGAGTACTCTAGCTACTATACTATTAGAAGTATTAGTCTTAATATAGATTTTAAGATTATTACTATAGTATTATAGGATAGAAGCTTAGATAAGTATAGACTTAAGCTTCTAGAAGGAGTTTTAGTAAGATTAGGTCTAGATAAATTTAACTCCTATCTTAGTTAAGTTAACTATAGGTCTTATAATAATTCTATAGTTTCTAATAAACTACTAATAGAAGTTATAGAATTCTAGAAAGGATTATATATTCTTAATAGTAGTTAGTAGTTTCTAGTCTCTTTATAAGGTAATACTTACTCGGCTAAGGAGCTGAACTTAGTAGAGCTAAGTAGCCTAAGCGTGTATGCGATAATATATACTATTCTACTCTAGTAATTAACGTTATTAATTATTTATACCTTTTTAGTTATCTAGTATAGTAGAGTAGAGCTACTACTTATAATACTCTTACTATAAAGGTTTTATCTAAGTTAACTTTAATACTATATATACTAATAATAAAGCCTAAATACTTAGTCTAGATAATATAGAACTTATACTTCTTAAAGTTAATTTATAAGCTAGTATTATATAGCCTTTCTAGGACTTTTTTTATATACTATTTATACTCTAGCTTATTATTAGAGTAGATTAGGATATTATCTATATATACTATATAGAAGTTATCTAGGTAATTAAAGAGTATATTATTTATATACCTTTAATAGGTAGCTTAGCTATTAGTTAGTCTAAAGAGTAGGACTTTATATTTATAAGAACTAAACTAGATCTAGAAAGTAGTTAATTTCTCTAAGTTATAGTATATATAGATCTAGTAGAAGGATTATTAGATATTAAGTTTTATAAATACTTTAGTATATTTAATTTAGGCTAAGGTTATATTAATTAGTAGTAGTAAATAGTAGTCTTTCTTTATAAGGAGGTTTAGCTTCCTATAGTTAATATAGAAATAAAGGAATCTATCTAGTTTTTTAATTAAGAGGACTAAAGCTATAAATAATACTTAACTTAGATTAATAAAACTATTATCTAGATTATTAACTAGGTATTTCTTAATAATTTTAAGTTTCTTAGCTAATATATAGTATAGTAGGTAGAACTTTAGGTTATAAGTTAAGCTATTCTTCTTAAGTTTAATCTAGTAATTATATAGTCTATAAGGTAATAGCTTATTAGACTTAGCCTTTAAGGCTATATTCTAGTACTTTTAGTATATAGTAGAAAGTCTAGTAAATTTATCTTCTTCTAAGAGTAGTTAGCGCGCTTAGTTTTTAGTATAAGTAATATCCTATACTATTCCTACTAGCTTACCTACCTTAGCTAATTAGGTAAGTCTCTACTCTTCTATAGAATTAGGAATTATCTTTCTATATACTTCTTCTAAGAGCTAGTCTATTTTATATAATAAGATTATAAATACTTTATAGTCTTATCTCTTAATATAGAGTTAAAATATATTAGTACTAATTTTATAGATTACTAGGTATAGACTCTATAAAAAGTTTAAAGATTCTTCTTTAATTATAACTTTCTAGTAGTTTTATATAAGAGGAATTATTCTAAAAGAGTTATATAATTTAGCTTATATATACTTTAGGCTATTCTTATAATTAATCTTATAGGAGTACTAAGTTAGATTATAACTTTAACTTTAGAGTATTTAGGACTAGTTCTAAAGTCTAGTAGTAAAGAGCTATAGGTAGTTTAGAGCTAGTAGTAGACTTATAGAGAAAGGTATTAGCTATAGTCTTTAGAAGTTTTTAGAGCTTATTAAAGTTAGTCTAGGTAGCTATATTAGTATATAGTAGTATTAGTTAGTTATTCTTAGTTTCCTAGGCTAAGCTTAGGAAATAAGGAATACTTACTTAGGTAGTATATTCTAAGTATAGTATAGTAATATAAGTAATTAAGTTATAGCTAATAAGTTACTTTTACTTATCTAAAGTATTAGCCTTATCTCTAGCCTCTATATCTAATTAGTAATAATTCCTAGAAGATAGCCTACTAAGAATCTTTCTAAAGATTAAGATTTTTTAAAAGATAATATTACTAGACTTATAGTAGTTTAGTAGCTAGTAGAGTACTCTTTTAGCTATACTTAGTAAAATCTTAAAGTATTCTATAAAGGACTTACTAATAATAATATTATAGTTTCTAAGTAAGAGGATTAAGAAGGGGATATTTTAAATCTTATATCTATTAAGAGTAGGATAGATATATAGAAAAGAAGTAATATAGGTACCTTATTTACTATTATACTCTTTAACTAGTAGGAAAGAGAAGAGAAGTTATTTAATCTTCTAACTTAGCTTACTAGAGAGTAACTAGGTAAATCTTTTATCTATAAAAATAAATCTATTTACTCTAGTATTAATAAGGCTATAAGTAGAAATAGTAAATCTATTAAGAGATATAGTATATAGGAAGGTAAAGTACTTTCTCCCTAATAGTAAAGATAAATCTAATTTAGCTAAATTAACTATCTTATCTAAGAAGGAGTCTTCTCTTAAGTATTACTATTTCCTAGCTATAAAGCTTTACTAGCTTCCTTATTATTAGTATTAACTTCTATAACCTATAGGTATAGTTTATTAATCTTATAGATATAGTATCTAGGTACTTTAGGATACTAGTTAGCCTAGTAGCTATTCTTTCTATAGTTATAGTAGATATCTTCTTTCTTAGTAGTATAGGACTACTACTTTTAATTAGGAGGTATAGTAGTAGAGATCTATAGATAATCTAGTAGTAGTAGTATACTAGTACTAAAGGTGAAGCCTAATTATAGCTAGTTTAGCTAGTTTAGGGGTAAGAGGCTCGAGCGCAATCTCTATATCTACTTTTATCTTATTAAGGATTAGGAATCAACCGATCTATCCATTAATTATTCTATTATGTAGCTACTATTTAGCTTAGTTATCTACTCTTAGATAGAGTAATTCATTCCCTTTAGTAGCTATCCTATCTTATAGGAGGTATTACTAGGCAACTAACTTCACACAACTGCACAAATGGCGAAGTCCATGGGGCCTAGTAGGAAACTCCTATAGGTAGGGTAGCTACTATCTTCTATTTACTTGAGTATATCTAGTTCAACGCAGGATCTCGTTGCAGAGAGATCTCCTCTGTATCCATCGATCTCATCGCAGAGATCTCCTCTACCTCCATCACTCTATCGCAGAGATCCCGATTTCCATCTCCATCTCCATCTCGATCAATCTCACCGCGGAGATCTCCTCTATCTCGATCAATCTCTATCGATCTCCTCCATCTCCATCGGTCGCACCAACGAGAGATCCCGATCTCTATCGATCTTATCGCAGCCAATCAGCGATCGTATACTAGAGAGATCTGAGAGATCCAAGAGAGATCTGAGTGAGATATATAATGGAATAAGTCACTAATCGGGACGACCAGTTTGAAGTGGGGGGGGGAGGATATGGCCAGGATTTGAGTTTCTACGCTCTTGAGCAGATACCAGTTCAGTTCGATTCTGGAGATCTCATTACAGAGAGATCTCTGATCGGTTTTTTCAGTTCGATTCATGAGATCTCATTGCAGAGAGATCTCTGATCAGTTTATTCAGTTCAGTTCAGTTCGATTCGACGCGTTGAGACGTCTCTGTAGAGAGATCTCCACTCTAGTATAGATATCCAGGTCTTAGTCAGTTACTCAGCAGCCAAAGATAGGGTCTGCGAGAGCACTAGAGAGACAAGTGAAGACTATAAATCGAGTTGGAGGTCTGCGCAGAGAGATCAGTGTTTCGGTTCGGTTCGAGAGATCTCATTTATAGAGAGATCTCTCCAGTTTTCCATCACCTTCGGCATGAGATCTCCACTTGAGTAGAGATCTCGATTATTTCGGCATGAGATCTCCAGTTGAGATCTCTATTTCTTATAGTTTATTTTTTTGTATAAGCTCTATAGGATAGAGCTCATCAAGTCTAAGAGGTTTGTGCTAGTACCGAAGGTATAGCCTAATTATAGCTAGTTTAGCTAGTTTAGGGGTAAGAGGCTCGAGCGCAATCTCTATATCTACTTTTATCTTATTAAGGATTAGGAATAAACTAATCTATCTATTAATTATTCTATTATATAGCTACTATTTAGCTTAGTTATCTACTCTTAGATAGAGTAATTTATTCTCTTTAGTAGCTATCCTATCTTATAAGAGGTATTACTAGGTAACTAACTCTATATAACTATATAGTAGTAGAAAGGATCTAATTAGAAAGGCTCTTAGTATAGAAGTATAAGCTTTCTACCTCTATAGTTAGCTTATAGGTAGAGCTCTAAGTTCCTTCTTAGCTATAGTTAGTTTTTAGCTAGTATATACTTTAACGTCTATATTTAGTATATACTTATATAGCTCTTTATAAGTTAGGCGTCTAGTACTACTTAATAGGAGCTCTCTTACTCTTAGGTAAAGGCTCTAGTAAAGAGTATCCTTAAATTCTAATCTAGGAATATAATCTTATATAGCTAGCTATAGGAATTTAACTCTAAATATAGGGAAGAGAGTTAAGTCCTATTAAAGATTAATATAAGTATTCCTAGTATCTTTAACCTTATTTAGATTAGTAAAAATTTATTTTAGGAATTTAAATATATTAGCTATATTAAGGAATAGGTTAAAAGAGTTTACTCCCTATCTAGTATAAAGGTAGTTCTAAGCTTCTTCTTAAGTTCTTCTAAATATATAGAATATATAATCCTATTTAGTAATCTACTAATTATAGTTTCTATATATCTTTCTATTTATAAGGTTCTTCTATTACTTATAGGTAGGGTTTATACTATTATTAAGCTTATCTAGATCCTCGATTTTATAAAAGAAGTAAGAGGAGCTACTTCTAGAATAGTAGTAGTAGTAGTAGTAGTAGTAGTAGTATCTAGAATAGTAAATATCTAATCTATAGCTACTTCTATTAGAGTCTAAGAAGTTAGAAGAAGAAGATCTAAAAGATAATCTTCTTTAGTAGACTTATAGTCTTTTAATTAGAGTATTAGAGTCTTATTAGTAGTTCTAATAGTTAGAATTAAACTACTTATAATATTCTCTATACTTTCTATTACCTCTTTATTTTAGGAGAGCTAACTATTAGAGTTCCTAATTAGTAATTCTTAAGGCTATAATTTCCCTTTAAGCTACTACCTAATTCTTAGGAAAAAAGGAACCTATTTAGTTTAAGGGACTTTATATACTTTTACTTCTTAACTAATTATATATAATCGCGATTTTTAGTTTTATTACCCCCCTACGCTCGGGCTATACCTACTACTTTTAACTACTACTTTAACCTTCTATAACTCTATAACTAACGTGTTTTACAAGCGAGTCGCCCACCCAAGCGAGTCGCCTACTAAATACCAGCGCGACGTCTACGCAACAACTTCACGCAATATCACGACCACGCCACCAGGAAAAGATCTATACTAAAGGCAATATACAGCTTACTATATCTAATCTTACTTCAAACCAGTTCCATAGCGAAAGACGCGCTACTGCAGTATATAACGTCCCTCGAACAACAGTGCGCGACCGACGCGCTGGACGACGCTCTCGACGCGACTGCGAGCCAAACTCAAAGCGCCTTACAAAGCTAGAAGAGGAGGTAATTGTGCAGCGTATACTTGAGGAATCCGAGCGCGCAGTACCGTCCTCGAAGGCAGACGTACGAGATATGGCTGATAAACTACTAAGAGAGCGTGGTGGGAAGCCTGTTGGCAAGAACTGGGTTGATAACTTTATTAGGCGTACTCCTAAGCTGCGAACACGATGGAGTCGCCCGTACGATTACCAGCGAGCCGCCTGCGAGGACCCAGCAATTATCCAGCCCTGGTTCACGCTAGTTAAGAAGATGAAGATAAAGTATAGTATCCTAGATGAAGATACCTATAACTTTAACGAATCTAGCTTCCTGATAGGCAAGATATCATCTTAGCTAGTTGTTACAGGCTCAGATAAACCTAGGAAACGGAAGAAACTACAGCCTAGTAATCGTAAGTGGGTAACTCTAGTATAAGGCGTTAGTACAATAGGGCGTATTATCCCACCCTTTATCATCTTTACTAGTAAGGTCCTTATCTCCTCCTAATTTAAGGATCTACCTCGCGACTAGATTATTAACGTCTCTCCTACTAGCTAGATTAATAATAACCTTGCGCTAGCGTAGGTTAAGTACTTTAACGCCTATACGAAGGCTTATACTATTAGGGTATATAGGTTACTTATTATTAATAGCTATAAGAGCCACTACTTAGTAGAATTCTAGGATTACTATAAAGAGAATAAGATTATAGCTCTCTATATGCTACTACACTCATCGCACCTACTATAGCCTCTTAACGTTATCTACTACTCGCTGCTGAAGCGCTTTTATAGTAATAAGATCTCGCTCTTAGCACGCAGCCGCATCCACTATATTAACAAATTAACCTTCCTACCAGCCTTTAAAGTAGCTTATATAAAGACTTTTACAGAGGCAAACGTTTGCGTAGGGTTTCAAGGCGCTGGATTAGCCCCATATAACCTAGAGGCTATATTATCAAAGCTAGATGTGCGGCTACGTACGCTAACGCCGCCTGCACTAGGTACTATTACCTGGTAGGCGCAAACACCGCGCAATACCAGCGAGATAGAGGCGCAATCAACACTAATTCGAAACCGCATGCAAATCCATCCTAGGTCTCTAGCAAGTTCTCTAGATAAGCAGGTTAGGTAGCTTACTAAGGGCGCCTAGTAGATTGCACATAAGATAGTATTAATGCGCGAAGAAATAGCGCGCCTTCGAGAGGCAATTAACGCAGCCACACAGCATAAGAGCCGTAAGAGGCGATATATACAGATAGAGGAGACTCTTACAGTTAGTAAGGTATCTGACTTAATTATAGAAAAGGAGGGTAGCAGTCGTAATAATAGTAAGTAGCCTGCGAAGAGGGTGCGCGCAGAGCGACGCTGCGGCCGTTGCAGTAAGATTGGGCACAACTCTCGTACGTGCAAGGTAGAAATAGAGGATGTAGATAATAGCGACGCTTCTAATTAATACTATTCTAATATATATACTATAAAAAATTGTTATTGCGTTGTATAACGTTGTTGTATAGGCGTCGCGCTAGTATTTAGTAGGCGACTCGCTTAGGTGGGTGACTCGCTTATAAAATACGTTACGTCTAAATAATTACTTAAGAGTATTAAAATAATTATATTATATCTAGTATTTAGTTTAGTAGCCCTTTATAGCTTTATAAGCTATAAGATAGTCTAGTATAGATAGAATTAGCTTCTTAAGGAGAGAGTTAGGTATAGTAGCCTATACCTCCTTTAAGCTAGCCTTAAAGGCTACCTACTTCTCTACTATATCTCCTATAGTATTAAACTTTAGGTAGAGCTTATAAAGTATCCTTTTAAGTACTAGCTATATATATTCTATAGGGTTAAGGTCTAGAGAATAGAGTAGCTAATTAAGGAGTTAAATATTATAAGCCTCTAGTAAATCTAATAAGCTTTAAGTAGTATAAATATATAAGTTATCCTATATATATAACTCTTTAAGACTATATACTAGCTAGAGGCCTTATTAAAGTACTTTTATATAGCTCTATAAGGTATAGCCTTTACCTAGGCTCTATAGATCCTAGGTTATAACTATAAGCTAACTCCTCTATACCTTCCCCTCTTCTATAAGCTAGATAGCCCCCTATACTATATAAGTAGGCTACTTACTAGTAGGTACCTCCTCTACTATCTTATAGCTCTATTTTTATAAGAGAAGGTACTATACCTACTCTATATTATAGCTAGATCTATAAGTAATACTATACTTATTACTAAATATAAGAGTCTCCTTCTCCTACTCCTACTCCTCTAGACGCTTAATAAGCTAGAGGCGTAATTTAACTATTTCTCTAGTAATTTTTAGCCTATACTTTACTTAAAACTTATAGATACTCTTTATAGCTAGTATATTATATATAGTAGAGCGAGAAATAGTAGGTTAGGTAGCCTCTTTATCCTATAGTCCTACCTCTTTTATAAGTAGAAGATACTTAATTTTTAGGTACTTTTTAACTATCTCTTCTAGCCTTTAAATATCTCTATTATTTAATATATATAGGTAGCCTATATAAGGTTAGCTAGCTATACTATAGGTAGTTTAGACGTATTACTTAATCTATTATACTATATATTTTAAGTAGTATAGAACTTCTACTACTTTCTTATTTACTATACCCTTATCTAATATACCTATACTATAATTATACTATACTTCTAATAACTTACCCTTATCTATTTAATTTCTTAAAATTTCTATACTAAAATACCTCTTTTTTATATTATTATATAGGTTAGAAGAAGGTATAGCTCTTAGTATTCAAAATATTTAGTATAGCCTAAGTATAGGGGTAATAAAACTAAAAATTATAATTATATACTAAATAAATAAATAAATAGATTTATTATAAAAGAATTAGTAAAGTTCTAAACTAAGCTAGAGTATAGTAATATATATTACTATTAGCTAAGAAAAGAGGTATTAGCTAAATAAATTAATATAGAATATATCTTATTAATAGAGATAATTACTAATAGCTATATAAAGGTATTACTAGGAAATAGGTATAAAGTTTTCTTTTATTAAATTAGATTAGTAAAGGTAAAAGAATATTAGATAGTATAGAAAATTCTACTTAAATAAATTTAAACTTAATTTAATAACTATATACTTATCTAATAAGATATATATATATAAGGTCTAGCTTAAGAAAATTTCTAAGCTAAGAAAGTATATTAGATTAGTAGGTAAATTAAGGTTAAGTCGAGTAACTAGAAGCTAGGGCCTCTTTATATAAGCTCCTAGTAGAACTAATATAGCCTACTATATTTAAGACTAGATATAGGTAGAATAATTAATTAGCTATATATAGTATTAATAATTTATATAAATATTATAAGTACTACGTAAATCTAATAAGGTTAAGGCTAGCTATATACCTAGTAATTGCAATATAAAGCTTACTAAAAAGAGAAGCTTAAGATAGTATAATTATTAGATTTAAGGTAGTTTAATAGTTCACCTTAATCTAGATAATATTGTAATAAAAGGATGTAATTATTGCATGTAGTAAAAAGATAATTTATTAATATATAATAATAATTGAATTAATTAATTATCTTAGATTAATTATCATTCTTTATTTATAATATAGCTAGCTAGCGAGTTGCTAATAGACTTAGGGTGCACCTAGAATCTACTAATTAGCTCGCCTAGCTAGTAGAGTACGTGCGCGCACGTGCGCGCGCGTACTAAATCGATTACTATCTTAATTAATATCTAAATCTCGTGTACTAGCTTATAGGCTAGCCCTATAGGCAGCTCGACTAGATTACTTATCTTATCTAATATACCCCTTTAGCTTAAAGCTCTTTAAGCTAGACTAGGACTTATTAAGTAAGTATAAGGTTATTAAGCTAAGTTTAAATTTTATTAAGAGGCGCCTTATTTATTACCTACTACTCCTTTACTTCTACTAGCCTAAGCTAGCTTAGGAAGCTTTCCTATTTATTCCCTAGTAGTGCCTTTATAAAGCCGTTAGTAGTTATATCTAATAACTAAGTATATTTAATTTTAATTCGGCTAGCTAATACTTCTTACTATAGCTAGTAGTTATAGATATCAACGTATCTTAGCTTAGTTTAGAGCTTAGCTAACTCTTTAGTAACGAGCTAGATTATTTATATATTATCGCATTATATTATAATTTAATCTATATTCAATTTAATTTATAACTTATCTAGTAGTCTTAACGTAAATATAGCCTCTTTAGCTACTTTAATAGTACTATAGTTTAGCTTTAGTAGTAGAGGTTATAACTATATCTTATTTATTAGCTCTCTATATAATAAGTCAATTAAATAATTTAATAGTATATCCTTATAAGCTCTTTTAGTCTATCGTGTTATTAGTAAATAATATATTACTTACTACTTATAGTAAGTCGCCTCTACTAAGCTGTAGAGCTCTCTATCTTATATTTAATAAATATATAAGAACTTAGTTAGCTACTACTTAATGCTTAGTACTTGGATTTAAGAGGAATCGAGCTAATTATAATGTTGTAAAAGCTATATCTAGACGAGTAGTTATAGCTGTAAATAGGAGAGAGCTGATTTTACGCTAATACTTATTAATTTCAGATAGTATCCTAGCTATTATTTAGTTTAAGCTTAATAGTAGTTATTAGAGTATTATAGTAGATATCTCGTCTATCTATAAGCCGGCTTATCTTATTAATATATATAGCTTATAAGAGCTAGATAAGACGTTACTCTCTATCTTATATAATTTCTACGCTAAGGAACTACTAAAGATCTACTCCTCTAGTTATAGTATACTTCTTCTATAGAAGACTAGTTACTTATTTAGCTTCTTTAGCCTTCCTTTTATCGTAGGCTATAATAATATCGTCTACGTAGAAGAAGATAATAATACTATCCTTAATTAGGTAGTATAGCTTATATAGTACTATTTAAAAGCTAATATTATTAAGCGTTGATATAAACTCTCTCTACTAGAGTAGAGGTAATATTTATAGTCTATATAAGGCCTTTTAGACTTAGAGTAGTATTCCTTTCTTTTAATAGCCTTTAGCATTTTTATATATATCTTACTATTAATTGCAGTATAAATAAAGGTATTTATAACGTTATACTACTTTAGTTTAAGATTGTATTTAGCTGCAATTACTATAAGCAATTAAAATAAGTAACTAGCTAGTATAGTAGTATAGGTATCCTATAACGTGATATTTCGTTACTAGTCTCTACGGACGACTAGTCTAGCTTTATACTTAATAAACTAATAATACTTGTTAAGTTTATATATATATACCTATATATAGTCGAGTATCTACTAGCTGGATAGTCTAATAGATTTAGCTAGTACTTTAGTCTATAATCTTATCTACTAATAGCTAGCTAGGTAAGCTTACTCTACTTCTTTAAATAGTTTACCTATTAGATAATTCTCTAAGTTTATTTAGTACGTTAGTAGAGGTAGGAGTTAGTTTTAATAGAGCTTTAAGCCTCTAGCGAGCATCCTTTTTATCTTTACTTTATCTATTATCTCTCCTCTATATTACCCAACGTTTCCTACTTATATACTAGCTATAAAGGTAGCTGCCTACGGATAGTTTTTAACGTACTAGAGTTATTATAGTAAGTTATTATAGTCTCTAATAGATTACTAGCTATTAACTAAGCTAGTAGTACTATAGGTAGTAGAGAGTATAGTAGAGTTAGGTAGTAATCCCTAATCTTCCTTCCTTAGTAGTAGCTAGGTAGGTCTACTTTATTACTTTAGGTTAATATATCTAGTTTAGTATTATCCTTATAGAAGGACTCTATCTCTAGCTAATAAGTTAGTATTAGGAGTTCGATAGTTCTTATATAAGTAGCTATCTCTTATAAAGTTTAGTGTATAAGGTTATCTATTAGGTCCTTAGTTTTACTATTAAAGATTATATACTTATTAAAGATAATATTATAGGTACTTATTACCTTTACTATTAACGGTATCTAGATCTAGTAGATATTTAATAATCTATACCTAATAAGATAGCTAATCTATACCTTTAGTCTAGTTATTATAGTCTTAACTTTCTATAATAGGTATTATTAGTTATTATATAAGCTTTATATCTATATACTTTTAGATAAGCTAAGTTTAGTTTTCTAATAGATGTAGTAATCCTTCTATTATATACAACTATTATAAAGAAGATCTTATATAGTATCTTATAGTTATTTATATAACTTAGAGTTCGATTATATAGGTAAACTCTAGTCTACTAATCTCTAGCTAGAGTTCCTATAGTAAGTTAGCGTTAAGGCGTATTATACGTAACTTCTCCTTATTTATACCTCTAGTACGCTCGGCTCCTCTATTTTAAGCTTAAGTATCTAGAGCTAAGGGCTCAACTATAATACCTTATAAGGTTAGCTAGCGTTAGACGTCTAGCTTTACTATTATAATCTTGTTATTAGCTTTAATAACTTTAACTAATATATTTACTAGTTCTTTAAGAAGAGAATAGGTTTACTAGGATCTTGATAATTAATTTTACTAGTTAGTTATCTATAAAGTAGAAGTCCTACTATAGTTTAGAGAGCTTCTTAGTAACTAGTATCTAGCTCTTTTCTTTATTAAAGCTTTATACCTTATATAAGTAGAAATTAATTAGATTCTTTCTCCTAGTCCCTTATAGCTAACTCGTAGTGCGCGGCTTATTTATTATTTTATCTTTACTTTACGCAGGCGTTATATTCGATAGTAGTCACTCCTTTAATGCGCACCCTTAAGCTTACTAAACGAGGTACTTAATTACTACTAGTCCTAGATAGTAAGTCTCTTATACTATAGTAGTTAGTTACTCTAGCTAACTAAGGCTTATAGGTATAATACAACGCTTCTTATATTAGATAAAACTTAAGTACCTACTAACTATAGATTTTAGTAAGGTCTCTAATTATCTACCTATCTAGCTTATTTAGGATTATAGGTTCTACTTAGGTATTCTACTATATTCCTCTTTATTAGAGTAGTTGAAATAAGACTAGGTTGTAGAGGATATCTAGGCATATAGCTATATTATATAGAACTAGTCTATTATCTTAGATTAACTCTTTAATATTAGATTAATAGATCTATATCCCTTTACCTATATCTTTAACTTACTAGCTTATATATAGTCTTCTTAAGTAGGTAGGCGATAGTTATAGATATAGTCTAGGTTATTTATAATATAGTAGGTCGAGCCTAAGTCGAGGATAAATAAGTTTTATAGTAGGTATTTAATCTAGTTATTTATTATAGTAAAGGTAGCTTTAGAGATTCTCTAGCTATATAGTTACTTATCTTGGATATTAGGTATTAGAGTCTATAATTACTTAATATAAGGCGTATTAGAGTAGGATTTAGCCTATTCTCTAATTAGTCCTTAAAATATTATATTATTCTTACGTTTATAGTTAATAAGCTCTTATAGAGTCTTATTTAGATTCTACTACTCTAGGGCTTTATCTAGATTAATATAGTAGTAGTCCTTAATTCTATAGCGTCTACCGCAAGCATAGTATTATACTCTATCTACTATATCGGCGCTATTATTATTTAGCTACTTAGCGTTAGTATTACTACTACGTATACGTTGATTACAAGGTCTACCCTAGTTTAACTTAGTTTAAGTTTATAAACTAGTTAGTTAATCTAGTATATATTAATTTTAGGGTCTACCCTATTTATTAAGTAGCGCGTTTTTAGTAAGAGAGGCGTCCCTATTATTACTCTAGGTGGATTTACTACTACTAGCGAGATATACTAAGATATTATTAACTATAAAAGTAGCCTTATATTTCCCTAATCTAAGAGGATAAATTACTATTATATACTCTTAGAATCGTTTTATTATCTCCTTCTAGGTTATACTAGGTTTAAAACGTCTATAGTCTTAAAAGGTTATTAACTATATAGGTACTACTTTATTAATAGCTACTAGGAAGTCTTTTATAATTATATTAATTTATAATAGCTCTACTACTTAACAGGCTTTAGCTATAGTAACTACTTAGTTATACTTAGCTAGCTACGTATCCTAGTTTAATAGACTCCTTATTTACTTAAGTGAGTTAATATATCTATTATAAGCTCTCTCCTATTCGAGTCGCTTATTAATACCAACTATTTATTTCAGGTTAATAAGCTACTATTATAGTAACTAGTCTAGTATATAGTACGTATATAGTAGGTGCGGCGATACTAATAATTGGATAAACGTAGTAATATACTAGAGGCTTATCTACTCCTTTTCGTACTTGTATTAGTTACTACAATATTGTTTAGTAAGGAGCTTATAGTATTTAAGGTCTTCTTTAAAAGCCCTAAGGCTAGTAGACGTAAGTTCAAACTATCTTATCAGCACTTGAACATTTGCAGCTAGTATGTAGTCAGCAATAACTAGGACTCTAATAACTTCTAGTTTTTAAATTAAGAGAGTAACTATTACTGGATTAACTTTATCCTAGACGTTATAGACTACGCATCTAGCTTGTAGCTAGGTTATCCACGCTGTATAGTCCGTGTCGCTTCTCAGCGTCACTATTGGATCGCGTTGCGACGGATAGGCCATCTCTGCGTTGGATAGTTGTTCGTATCGATTGAGGCGTATGGTTCGTTTTAGTTGAGGCAGTGATGGTACTACTCTGCTGCCCTACTCGGTTCAGTTGAGGCAGTTGATGCAGTTGATGCAGTTAATTGATTTACTCGATTCAGTTGAGGCAGTGAGACTCTTAATTGTCAGATTTGAGGTGGTTTAATAGTTCACCTTGATCTGGATAATATTGTGATAAAAGGATGTGATTATTGCACGTAGTGAAAAGATGATTTATTGATGTATGATGATGATTGAATTGATTGATTATCTCGGATTGATTGTCGTTCTTCATTCATGATGTGGCCGGCTGGCGAGTTGCCGATAGACTCAGGGTGCACCTGGAATCTGCTGATTGGCTCGCCTAGCTAGTGGAGCACGTGCGCGCACGTGCGCGCGCGTGCCAAATCGATCGCCATCTCGATCGACATCTGAATCTCGTGTGCCAGCTCGTAGGCCAGCCCCATGGGCAGCTCGACTGGATTGCTCATCTCATCTGACAATAATATACTAGAGTAGGATACTCTAGTAGTATAATTTATATATAAGCTAATCTCTTAGTAGTTAAGTATACGAATACTTTATAAGTAGTCTAAATAAGCTAAAAACGTCGATAATTGCTCCTAAACAAGTTAAAAAAAAGCCGCGGGCCCAGCTAAACAAGCCAAAAATGGTACCCTTACTTGCTTGTTGGAAACTCTGCTTTTGACCCTCAAACTGGCATTTACAAGCCTACTGTCAAGGGTCTCGCTAGTATGCTTCGTGCAGCACCCAATGCACTATCTCTCAAAAAGCTGGCCATCACAGCCTCGGTCTTCGCAAACATGGCATTCCCACCAGATCTAACAGCGGAGGCCACGGCCGATTCCAGAGTGCGTAATCGCCGCGGTCCGTTCTCCAACATTGTCGCTGCGTACAGCTCAGGTAAGGTGGCAGCCCTGAATGCGATGGACTCATTCGTGAAGGAGAAGAAACCCTCATTCGCGGTGGCCAACACCTTCCCTGGCTTTGTCTTTGGCCTGCTTGACGATCTTGCACGAGTTTGAGGGCGAACTGATGCAGGCCAATATACAAGAGCCTCGTACTTCGAAGCAAGAGTACTGCGCCGCTTACATTGAATAGAGGATTCTCTTTCCGCACACTAGTGACTAACTTCTTGAGACCCGCTTAAGTTCGTTCCATGGTGGTTATCTGACCTCACTGTTGCAACAAGGCATTAGTAAGACTATGCTTGGGTTGGTATGATGGAGGTTAGTCTTTGCAACTAGAAGTGCTCATAAATATTGTCTTGAATGATTGAATTAATTGAATACTTGAGGTAATGACTGCTTAAGTACATAATGATCAAATAGCCATGACAACAGTATGGCGGCTGTGGTGGCGATGTGGCATTGTGGCGTTCTGGGCTGCATTAGCACAAAGTAGCAAGGTTGCCTATCGCTGATTGCGCCAACACGGTAGGCTCGGACTTTAATACCAGCGAAATATATCATCTGCTCGTGGTCCAGGTGGCAAATCCCGTCGACGCCTTTCCCGGCGTCCACAAAGCCTAACATCTTGGAGAAATTAACTGCTCCGAATGAATCGAAGGCGTAGTATTGGAGCCAGGAAGCCATGTCAACCGATGCCGACTTTCCTGAGTCAATGATGTCGTTCATCTTGGACACAAGGAGGTGTGTGCAATCGTTGAGATGGTATTCGAGTCCAGATACTGATTTCTTTTTATACGGGCTTCCCATGGTTCGCTTGAGTTCGGCATGATACGTTGCATCCTGGGTCGAGAAGACATTGTGCAGATCCGTGCCCTCATAGCGCGGTTGAAGAATACCATAAATAGCGGACTGTACACAGCGCCAGAACTAGTTTTACGTCTGGTAGTTGCGAAGTATAGACAAAATTTGCTTACCTTGGTGAAGCCACGTTTCCCTCCGTGGCGAAGAACAACCATGACTCTGCGCTCGAGGCCCAAACCTGGTTCGGCTCCATTCTCACCACTGGGCCATACTTTCATGCAATTTTGTGTTGTGAAAGACATCTGCTCTTGGCACACAATACTCTATTTCCAGCAGCTAGTGATGCTGGCCAGAAAAGGTCCTGGCACTTGGTTTAGCTCATGGTAGAAATGTACGTAGATCAAGTATGCGATACCAAGAACGACGGTGGTAACGGCCCAGCCGAGCCCAGAAAGATCTTTCCAAGCAGAAATGTGAGGCTGGAGTGAATTGCTTACAGTAAAGAAAATCTGGCTGATTTATTTCGTCCATCTTGTTGTGTACGAACAGGTCGTTCATTGAGCATTCTATGAGCGCAAGAGGCAATTATGACAGGATATGCCAAAATAAGGTTTGCTTACTATTAGACCAGCTAAATGAGCCTTGAGATCACGCAGCGGTCTCGAGGGTGGTCAAAAGAGCTCACCGACAGCCTCGCCGTCCACAGAGCGCAAGCTCCAACTGTAGGGTTCCTATACGGCTGTAGTTTACCGTCCTTTGAGAGATAGGACGCTGGCGAAGGTGGCCGTGGACGTTTTGAGGGCTTGGTGTCGATTGCTCAGCAAGTTAGCATTGGACCATGATACAGTCTCAATGACGAGTATGCCGTATTCTTAGCTGTCTCATGTTTCTGAATAGGTACGCAATCCGAGTAAGACATTGACACGGCACTTTAGCCTGGTACAAAGGCTGATGGACCATGGCTTTGTCTTCTCAATAGCTTGAGCTATCTTGATCTGGTGTGTGCACTAGCTGTATTTCTAATCTCTTCAATCATGCCATTGCTCTACAAAAGTCTCTGTTTCCCCGATTCTCGACTCCTGGAGGATGACATAGTCATAACTATGATCGGCCGTAACTCTAGTATTCTATCATCTATTTTGTTACTATGTGGAGAGAGCCGCCATCATGCAGCACCAACTCTATGATCGCCGCTCTAGTAGTAGGGCTGAGGTTTTCAATCGTCATGACAGTGTTGCCCAGTCTTCCGCCACTGCTCAGCTGCGATGCGGGCGTTGTCGGCTGTGTTGCCGAGGATTCTGAACCAGACGGCCATGCAGATGGCACAGTTGACGACCACAGCGATGACGGTGGTGTAACGTGCATTGCCGAAAGGCTTTCCTGTTGGTGTTGTGATGGTTGGAGGATCTCGGCAAAATCGTTCAGTGGGTCATTGTGATTCGTGTAACATCTCTCCAGGCTACCTGTGTCGGTGCTAAAGGAAAAACAAGACTCGGCGAACCCTAAGTCAGGCATACTTGTTGGCAGCACTTGTGGTGCTGTTAGCGATTGGTCTTCGGCGGCGGTGCCGAAGGAAAGACAAGACTCAGTGAACCCAAAGTCGGGCATACTTGCTGGCGGCACTTGCGATGCTGCTGTCAGCGATTGGTCTTCGGTAAATGGTCTTTCTTGGTTATCCTGCCAAGGTTCGTCAGAGTCCTGCGGTCGTTTTTCTTTCGGGGAAGCGTTCTGAAACTTCGATGTCGAATATGACCTTCTGACCCTATTCTTACGTTGAATGAGAGCAAATCTGGAAAAGCAGTCAGTCAAGTTGTGCAACATTGGCCAAGGGACTGACCGGTTACTGAGGTCTTGTCTTGATCGAAACGGAAAGAATGTCTCGGCGATGGCCTTCCAGTCCCGTCCCATCGACTTTACTGCGCTCGCTAATTGCTTCTCCTGTTCCAAGATTAGCTTCTACCACGGTGGCTTCAGGGCGGCAGTGGCAAGCAATGTGAGGCAGAGCACGGAAAAGGACAGGGCTAGAGGATGTGTAAGGCGCCGTACCGCTTCCTCAGTCCATACTTCGTGACTGATGTTAGGATCCAGTGCATTGCGCCAGCGCTTCGCGCACTCTGGATGTAGTAGTTAGATCGATAGCACGTCCACAAGGATACGGACTTACGATCCGGGTTACGAGTTGCGACAAAGTCAGAAACGACGGCCCAGCTATGTGTTAGATCAGCACCCGTATTAGCTAGCTGGTCAATTAAAAGCTGCCTACCGCTCGCCGGACTGCGTCACAGCTTCATGAAGCTTGTGATCTTCCGCGCTGGTCCATGCTCCGCTGTTCCATCGAGTATCAATCTTTTGCCAGCGCTTGCGACAATCTTTGTTCGAGCGGTCCACAAGGGCGGCGCTAACAGCGTTCCAGTCAATTGGCACCCCGCAAGACGCTTGTGAAAGGTCAGTAGCTTAGTGGTGTGAAGCCTCAGGACACGTACAATATAAATGTACCTGATTTCTCAATACGTTGTCCTCTTCGATATTCCATCTACGCATCGTAGTAGGCGGTGGCGTAGAGCGCCCTAGAGTTTCTAGCGATAATGTTTACACTCTTTTGTATTTTAAGCACATGACTCGATAATTTTTGGATCCCAGAACATGCCAAGCAGCCGTTCGGTGTGGAATAATTTTAACTTAGGGACGGTTTTAGTATGGAGATGCTGTAAGAAGTACAATTCGCTAGAGCGCCGTTAGAATTAGCATTGTGTTGTAAACAAGATTATATTAGAGGCATAGCAGCTTACCTAATTTTAGACTAAAATAACGTTATGATCTCGCTGAGGTCTGGCAGCCTTGGTCCTGTTAGGATCCTTATATCTATGCTTGCGTTCCTACTGTGTTAGTTCCTATACTCGTGGTTTACGTTCCGTTACACCTAAAGGTTCTTCAATACACACTCTATCTACGCTATTACCCTGGTGAGATGTCTCATTCTAAACCTTGGCAATTCCGTAAGGATTTAGTGCGAACGATGCTGGCGCGAAAGATAAATGCTGGATGTCAGCTTACGGTGGAGCTGCATGCAGTGAGATTGGCGATCTAGCCTATTTGAGATTACGCAACCCATGTTCTGGGGGCGGTAAGTCTTGCTATCCCTTCGTCTGTTGTAATATGGCCTCACTTATAGGGTTGCTGTATTGTATTGTTGCCGATAGGTGATCTGAAGTGGCCAGCTTAGACTAGCCAATGGGGGGCATCGCAGCAACACAATCTAGTAGCCCTATTAGCCAGTTTAAGCGAGGCTGTATTGCAATAGACGAAGGGATAGACGTCGCGCATGCCGGCGCTTACATACTAACTAGGGCCAACGTACTTAGCCGGGTATTATAGTAGCCCTACATTAATATTCAATAGATCCAACTCGTTCCTAAAACCCCCACGCCGCCAACGTACTCGGCTGGGTATTGCAGTGGCCCTGCGTTAATCTTCAATAGATCCGACTCGTTCCTAAAACGCCTAAGCCGCCAACGTACTTAGCTAGGCGTTGCAGGGCGTTTTAGGAACGAGTTGGAGGGCTACCGCAACACCCGGGTAAGCATGTTGGCTGTGGGGCGTTCTAGGAACGAGTCGGTTTCACCGAAGGAATGCGTGCGTGGTAGACGAAAACGTGCACCTCGGTACGCTCCCTATGCCATCGTAGCTGTAAGGGGTTAGGAGGCTCGGGTGATGCTAAACCTATTCGGGCATAGTGCGAGGTACTAGCGCCGAGCCGTCGACTAGGGAGAAGCTCGCTCTAGGCCGAGGCTAAGCCGCCTAGCTTAGGCTAGTAAGTAGATTAGGGGTACCTATTAATAGATTAGGTTAGGTTCTAACTAGCGTAGATTAGATTAGATTAGGATTATATAGACTCTAGGTTTAGGTTTAGTTAAACCTAGTACTAGTATAGGTATAGATTAGATTAGAGTACTTATTAAGTTATAAAATATTATAAATACTAACTATATTATATTATAACTACTAGTATTCTAATTAGGCTATATTATATTTTTTAGATATAGTTTATATATATACTATTATAAGAAATAGAGCTTAGAGTAAATAGCTAAATACTCTAAGTATCTTAAAGACTACTAATTAAATATAAAGATAGTATAAATATAGAGTAGAATAAAGTAATCTATAGTACTACTTTAGTATATAGTTTAGCTCTCTCTTAAAGAGAAAGAATAATAACTTATCTCTTAGTTAAAGGATACTTAATATAGCTAGAATAGAGTATATAGCTCTTATTTAATACTTTTAATAAAGAAATATAAGAAGAAATTAACTAAGATAATAAAACTAAGATAAGAACTCCTTATAAGTAGGAGCTAAAGTAATTAGATTCTACTTTATTAGTAAATAACTTAATAGCTATAAAGTTCTATAAAACTTAGTACTTTAGTTAGTAAAAACTACTTTAATTAATAATATATAGATATAGATTAATTCTATAGTAAACCTATTATTTCTTAGTCTAGTAAAGATAATACTTATTAAAAAAAAGAATACTATAATCTAGATATTACTTATAATACTTAAGAATAAGTTTACTCTAATTAATATAGTAATAAAAGAATTTATATATATTAAGTATAGAGCTTATCTCTATAAAGTAAAGTATATAAGATAAAATATAATTATATAGTTTACTAAGTAGTAAAATCTTATAAAATTTACTAAGATTAAAGAGTAGCTTATAATCTAAGATTTCCTTAATACTTTAAACTAAAAATTACCTTAGATTAAACTTACTCTATAAATTAATAAATTATCTAAATAGTAGTACTTAGTAAAATAGACCTTATACTAGTTAAATTCTTAACTATATTCTAAATCTTATTATAGAATTAAGCTTTATATAAACTAACTAGAAGTAGTAAGATCTTTATAATATTTAGAGAAGCTCTAAATAAAGTATAGCTAAGCTCTAATAAAAAGAAGCTATTAGACTACCTATATAGAAAAGTATACTACTAGCTAGCTATAAGATATAAGAAAGTTAAGTCTATACTTATAAGTAGTCTATAGAAGATCTTATCTTAGCTAAAAGAAATAATCCTTTCCTAAATAGAGCTTCCTAAGTATAAAACTCTTAAAGCTTACTATACTAATTAAGATTATATAAAACTAAATTATACTAATAAATTCTATAAAGTAATTAATTACTTAGGATTAATTACTATAGTACTCCTAAACTCTATACTTATATTATAGAGTATTTATAAAGTATATAATATAAAATCTTTTAACTCTTATCTACTAAGAACGAGTATAATTATTATTAATAAAGTAGTAGTAAACTTAGTTAATATAATAATACTTTATATACCTAGATTATCTATAAAAGATAAAAGTAATAACTATATAGAGGGGTGCACGAAAAAAGAACTAATCGAAAAAATTACCTTTTTTAACGTACTATATCTTACTTAATATAAGAGCTATAAGTATAAAAAATAGAAACTTTTAAAGAGAAAAGCTTACTCTTTTAGGTTAGGTAAAGCTCTATAGCTTAGTAAGCGTATCTTAGCTATAGTAGCTTACTAAAATAGGGGTATCTTTTTAAGCTATATTTAAAGGCTTATAACTCTTTATTTTAAAGTAATTTTTTTCCTATATTTTATATATATTAATTATCTATATAGAGCCTATTATATATAAGGATTATAGATATATTATATTACTATATTAATATTTATAAAGAAACTCGGTTTTTTAGAGTTTAGTTAATAAATATATATTAGATTAGACTAATACTTAATCTAATAGTCTAGAACTATTATAATAGCCTCCTACTATCTAAGTAAGGATAGTATATAATTATCTTTAGCCTATTAGCTTATAGTATTCTACTCTTCTATTTTAGTAAGCTTAAAAGCTTCTATACTCTTTAAACTAATCCCTATACCTAAACTCTTTCTAGGTTATTTATATAGCCTATCTTTAAGTAGATTCTATATATTTTTAATAGGATTTAAATCTAGACTAAGGATAGAGTAAGGATAAAGCTCAACTTTATTCCTTTTAAACTAATCCTTAATAACCTTAGTTTTATTAATTTTATAGTTATCTTACTAAAATCTCTAGCCTAAATAGATAATTAGTATATATTTTAGAAATATAACTAATATATATATATATAAAAGAAAAAGGAGTAAAAAAAGGTAGAGATATTTACTATATTTATATACTTTTTAACTACTAGATTTAGTACCTCTTAGATATATCTTCTATTATTAAAAGGTAAAGTATTTATAGTATCTCTTAGAATAATTATTTTAGATTATCCTCTTATCTAAATAGATCTATAAACTAAGATAGTTATATCTTAAGTTATAATTTAGTTAGTAATAAAGTAATAAAAAACTAATTAAATAGAAAAATAGAGAATAAAAAATAGAAAATAATAGTATACTAGGAAATTTTTTAAACTTACTTTTATAAGTTATAGAAACTAATTACTTTCTAGCCTTAATAGAGCCTATTTTTCTATAGTATTTTTATCTAGCTATATACTCTCTTAATATAAAGCTTTTATCTAAAAATATAGTCTTTTATAGATTAAATTCTTTCTTTTCTACTATCTTTAATTACTATTTAGTATACTTAAGTCTTTAATTTAGCTAATATAGCTAAAATTTAAAGACTTTTTAGTATTTTATTAGTAGTAACTCTCTCTCCTTCTAAAAAGTATTATAACTTTCTTAAACTAGTATTTAGATTATTTTCTAGTATTAATCTCTTATTTATCTTCTTAGGACTTTAAATTATATCTTTTATAATTACTCTTTTTTCTTTTTTAAAAACTCTAGTAGGTCTTTCTTTATATCTTTTTATATTCTCTACTTTTATACCTTTTTTCTTTATAATTCTATTAATAGTATTATAAATTATTTTAAATTTATTTTTTAAGATAGTAGCTATCTTATTAGGAGAGTTATTTACTTCTAATAGAAGCTAGATATTAGGTTCGAGTTTTAAGAGATTTAGTACTAATTAAAGAATTTAGTAAAACTTTTAAAAGATATTAATTTATTAGCTATAGGCTAGTATTTTAGTAATATATTACGTAAGCTAACTATTAAACTAATTTTTTTTTCCTTTAATTTTAAAAAATTACTTAGATAAATAAACTATACTATAAATTTCGTTATATAATCTTTACTAACTAAACTAGGCTTAGTTAAAAAATTAGACTTTTTTAAACGTAAATTAAAAAGTTATTCTACTTTAAAAACTTAGTAAAAATATACCCCTACTTTAACTCTAAATATAATAATATAGATTATATAATATATAATAAAGTAAAAGAAAGAATCTAAACTCTATAATTCTATTTCCTTAAATAGTATTTATACTATAATATACTACCTAAGAGAGCTACTAATAGATTATAGCTTCCTAATAAAAGTAGTTAATCTAATTAATTATATACTATAATTTAGCTCCTTTAAGCTACTAGAGAGCGCTAACCTCTTTAATTATAATCCTAATACTACTTAGAGGAGCTTAATTACTAATAAGGCTATTACTAAGCTACGCGTACAGTAGTATAGCTCGCTAATAGATACCTACCTAAGTACTACTACTACTCTTTTATACTTATATAGTAGAGACCGCGCGAACTAGGCTTATAACTATAATAAAGTAAAAGATAGAATCTAAACCCTATAATTCTACTTCCTTAAACGGTATTTATACAATAATATAATATTACTACCCTTTTAGTAGAAAATTAATATTTACCTTTTTCTCTATAAAATAAACTTTTTCTTTTATTTCTAGCTTATATAGTTATTAAGATATAGTATATTAAAAAAGACTATTTTTTCGATTAGTTCTTTTTTCGTATATCTCTCTATATTAAAGTAGAAATCTAATCTTTTCTAATAATAGGTAAAAGTAAATAAGTACTTAAAGATATATTTAATAAAGTAAAAGATTTAAGTTCTAAACTATTAACTTTTAGTAATATTACTATTATACTTAGCTTTTATCTAAATATAGTATTAGAAGCTCTTATTAAGAAAGTAAGATTATAGTACTTATAACTTAATTTAACTTTATATATAAGAATAGTAGAAAAGAGTATTATTCTACTAAGACTTAAAACTAAGTATAATCTTAGTTTTATTAAATATAAACTAGTTAACTCTATTCTATTATATTAAATATAGTTTAACTAAAGAGAAGGCTTAACTCTTAGATAACTTACTTAAAAATAAATAGTAAAGAGCTTTAATATTAGAGATTTAGTTACTTAGAACTAGTAACTCTATAAGCTTTAGTTAAGAATACTTAAAATATAAAGATTAGTAGTATAGTATACCTTAAATATAAGTACTATATAATTATATATATAATAAATAATCTTAAGGTAAAAAGAGAGTAATCTTTAAAGCTATACTAAAGAATAGTATAGAACCTTTTTAATATACTAGTAAGTAGTTTTAAAGAATATTAGATAATATAGTTTACTAACGAGCGCCCTACCCTACTAAGCGCCCTACTAAATACTAAGTAATAGTTTCTAACTATAATAGCTAATAACTCTACGAATACTAAAGGTATTAAGCTAATTTTTGATTGTAGTTAAAGAACTAGGTAAGGGCTTTTAGAATAGTTAAAAATTACTATAATAGCTTACGTAATCGCAGAGATATAGTAGTGCAAAGTTAAAGAGCCTCGCTTAGCCTCTAATCCCTACTTCTAGTATCTAGGCTTCGTAATAAATTTTATATCTCTAATATATTATTCTTTATAATATAAATAAGCTAATATATACATTTTAAGGTATATAGCCTAGTACTAGAGGAGATATAAAAACTAGAGCTAGCTTAACTAGAAATTTATATTATAGTATATAATAAACTATACCTATAATTTATAATAATAATACATTTATATACTACTTAGGTATATATACTATAACTTATAAAAAATATAAACTAAGAATATAATTCTAATTTAAGCCTATATTAATTAATATTATATACTTTTAGTATATTTTTAACCTAGTCTATCTACTTAGGTAGGCTACTTACTTATAAACTATATTATAGATTCTTTTTTATATAGTAAAATTATAATTTATATTATTTAGAATACTCTATTATCTATATTAGAGCTAGTTTTAAGCTTAAAATAGTTTTATAGCTATAAGAATTTATAGCTTTTATACCTTCGTTAATCCTAGGCTATACACCTTAAAATCTATATATTAGCTTATTTATATTATAGAGAATAATATATTAGAGATATAAAATTTATTACGAAGCCTAGATACTAGAAGTAGGGATTAGAGGCTAAGCGAGGCTCTTTAACTTTGCACTACTATATCTCTGCGATTACGTAAGCTATTATAGTAATTTTTAACTATTCTAAAAGCCCTTACCTAGTTCTTTAACTACAATCAAAAATTAGCTTAATACCTTTAGTATTCGTAGAGTTATTAGCTATTATAGTTAGAAACTATTACTTAGTATTTAGTAGGGCGCTTAGTAGAGTAGGGCGCTCGATAGTAAAATATGTTAGTATTTATAATAAGGATATTTCTTAAACTTTAATAAAGCTAACTTATAATAAGTAAGATAATAACTTAGCTTATTATAATAGAGTTAGAGAAGAGAGGTTAGCTAAAGACTATTTAGCTAGTTAATTATAAGTAGGTAGTATCTATTACTATAATTAATACTACTAGTTAGATAATTCTATCTATACTTATCTTTAAAGAAGAGTTCTACTTATTTAAGTAGTATAAAGAAGATAATATCCTATCTAACTAACTAATTATAGTTAGTAATAATAGTTAAACTACTAATAGGATAGGAGTAGCCTAGCTAAAGTACTTTAATACTTATATAAGGACTTATATAGTTAGTATATTTTATCTACTTACCTTTACTAGGTATAAGTACTACTACTCTCTCTAGTTCTAAGAGTTCTATAATAAGAATAATATCTATACTCTTTATATACTAACTTACTTATCTTACTTACTCTACCCTCTTAATATTTACTACTTCTCTCTATTAAAGTACGCGTATAGCTATAAGATTAACTAGCTAATCTACTACTAAATTAACTAAATTACTAAAACTACCTTCTTACTAGTATTTAAAGTAGTATTTAATTATTTATTTATAATAATTAATATCTACTCTACCTTTTAAAGTATAGAAATTATTCTACTCTAAGTAGATATTATATTAATAAAGCTAGATATATAGCTCTATATACTAACTATACTAGCTTTATTAGAAGTAGTTCTTTAGGAGGCTTAAATACTAAGTAATATATATAAGATAGAGGCTTAATTAATACTAATTTATAATTAGATTTAGTAGTATAAAAGCTTCTTACTTATATTAATATTTAATATATTTAACTAGCTTAAGAAAGGAGTAGAGATACTAGTACTCTTAGCTAAGCTAATATATAATTAGATTACTAGCCTTAAGAGAGCTAATAAGATAGCGTTAAAGCGAAAGAAATATAAGAAGAAGTAACTATAGCGTAGTATAGTACTATAAGCTTATAGGAATATAAGAATATAAGAGATAATTATATTATATTATAAGATATCTAAGGTATAAGATATACTTATAATAATTAAGTCTAGGTCCTAAGAGAGGAACCCTTTATTAGGGATAATCCTTAGTAAGAGATATACTAGAGGAATATCCTAAGATCCTAGAGATACCTAGGCTCCTATAGGTTACCTAGGTTTATATACCCCCTTTAGTTTAAAGGTAGCTAAGAACTAATAATTAAGGTATAGAGATAATTAAACTACTTCTAGGCGTATATATAATTAAGAGCTAGTTACTAGGTTTTAACTAGAGTATATTAAGCCTTATTAAAAACCTAGTAGGAAAAGAGTACTACTAGTAATTAGTATTTTTAAGCGTTAATAGTTTAAGGGGGAAGAGTAGTAGTCTATAATTAATTAGTAAGTATACTAGTATATAGAGATATACTTATTAATTAAAGTTAGTATTACTAGGAATTAGGATCTAGACTTAGGTAGTTATACTAGGAAGTATAGAGTATCTAGACTTATAAGTTTATACTAGGAAGAGTAGTATCTAGACTTATAAGTTATACTAGGAAGAGTAGTATCTAGACTTACTTATTTATACTAGGAAGAGTAGTATCTAGACTTACTTACTAGGAATAGTATCTAGACTTTTACTAATAGACTTTACCTTAGAATTTAGTATATATAATACTAGGTTATAGTATACTAGAGAGTAACTCCTAGGACTCCTAGCTACTACTACTAATAGTCTATAAGGATAGGGTATTATTAGTCTAATAGGATATCTCCTAGAGTAGAACTAATAATTTAGGTATAAGGACTTTATAATTACTATATAGTAGACTTAATAGAATATACTATATAGGACTTATAGATTAATTATACTACTACTAAGTATATTTAGACTTTTTAAGTTACGCTACTATCTTAAGAGAGGTATATTAGGTAGTTATAAGCGTTTATAAGAGAGTAGTTATAAGTATTTATAAGAGAGTAGTTACCTATATTAGGTATATATATACTACGCGTTTATTAAGCGTTTATATAGCTTAACTACTTAATTATTAACTAAGACTAGAGTATATAAATTAAGTAATTATTTTAATTTACGTATTAGTTAGATAAACTTAATTACTAAGCGTTAGTTAATATATTTTTCTAGGTTATAGGTTTAATTCTTAGTTAGGGTATTATTTTTATACTATTAGGGACTAGTAGGTTAGAGCTAGTAGTAGCTAGGACTTAAGAGTAGTTAAGAAGAGACTTCTAATTAATAAACTTCTATTTAGAGAGAAGCTTAGTAAGACTATCTACTAGTTAAGACTTTATATTAATATACGCGACTTTAAGAGTATTAGATTAAACTACTTTATATAGCTAGTAATAATAAATATTAATATAGTAAAGAGTAGTTTTTAGTTTTAGGGCTTTAGCTATAAGGAGGTAAATAATCTACTAGTTATTATAGAAGAGGATCTAGTTATTATCTAGGTAAAGACTAAGATTATAAAATACTCTCTACTACTAGATATACTTAGTACCTATAGATAAAGTAGTAATTAATTTAGCTTTAGTAGTTAATTTAGTAATATAGCGTTAGAGAGTCGCTTTCTAGTCTATTAGTCTACTAAAAAGATAGAAGATATAGGTTTATAAGAATTTATAGGTAGCTTTATAATTAGTATAAGAAGTATTAGTTACTCTAAAGAAGTCTAGTTTATCTTAATTAATAATTTAAATTATATAGTTAGTCTTAGAAGCTAAGTAGTATAGTATAAGGTCTCTTTTATAAAATAAGTATACTAGGTATTAGTATATAGCTACTAGATATATAGTAGTAGGATTTATAAGGAATTCTATAAGTTTTAAATAAGCGTTAGTAATATAAGGCTTAGTAGCTCCTATAGTATAGCTAATTAATCTAACTATTTAAGCGTACTAGTATATATTAGTATTATTCTTAACTTTAGTAGAGGGAAGTAGTTATTCTAATAGTAGAGGAGTAATAGGAGCTTTTATCTATAGCTTAAGTAAAGGATATATATAATAGATAGTTTTAATATAGTCCTTCTAGGATAGCTAAATATTACTATTATCCCTATCTCTATATATAGTAATACTATAAAAGGTCTATAGATTATAGTCTTAAAGATTAGTAATCTTATAGTATTTATAGAGCTTATACTTAAACTTATCTAGAGTAGTAAAGTAGCTAGGTTTTTATAAGGCAACGCTTACTCGGCTAAGGAGCTGAACTTAGTAGAGCTGAGTAGCCCAAGCGTGTGTACGATAATATATATTATTCTACTCTAGTAATCAATGTTGTTGATTATTTGCACCTTTTTAGTTGTTTAGCGTAGTAGAGTAGAGCTGCTGCTCGTAATAGTTTTACTATAGTAATAATATTATCTATATAGAAGAAGATAATTAGATAATTATTTTTCTAGAGATAATTATAGTTAAAGACTAGAGTAAAGCTAAAGGACTAAAGAGTTTATATAAGATTCTTATACTAAAGAGTAGGAGAGGTCTTAAGACTATATAGAGCTTACTATAGTTCTTAGATATAAAGTCTATTATTAAAGCCTTCTAGTTAATAAGTAAAGACTAGTTAAGGAAGAGATATATTTATAAACGTATTAATAGTATTATATTATCTAATCTCTAGGTTAAAGTAGGTAGTAATTACTATAAGAGCGCGAAAGATTTAAATAATAAGAGTAGCTATATAAGTATCTTTAATAGTTATTTAAAGATCGCCTCTAATATAGATATGCGCCTTATACTTAAGGAGATAACTATCTAAGTTAAACTTATACTTAAATACCTATATAAGAGGAAGGATCTCTAGAGTAGAGGTATTAAGTTCCTAGATATAATATTTAATATAGGTTAACTTATATTAGATTATATTAAGCTCCTTAGAGTAGGTATTAATAAATCCTTATTTAAAGATATCTAGGAGTTTTTAGATATCTAATTAGAATCTTAGCTTAGTTAGAAGCTAAGATTAATAGAATCTAATCTTAGGAGCTAGAGAAGAGGTAGTAATAAAAGAAGCCTAATAAGTAGAGACTATATTAGCTAAGTAAGTATACTTTAATCTATTAGTAATAATATTTAAGAATTGAATATACTAATTAGTTTAGTATTTACGCTTATATTTAGGTAGACCTTTAGATATTTAAGAGTTAATAGAGACTAGAGAGGGATAAGAGTTTACTAGACTACTAGATAGGTCCTAAGTAGTTACTAGTATTATAATAGAGTTAGCTAGACTACTAGATAGGTCCTAAGTAGTTACTAGTATTATAATAGAAAGTAAGGCTAGAGTATTTAACTTCTATTCTTCCTTATATAAGACTAATAAGAGAGTTTTATTATTAGTAATATCCTAGTACTTAATATAATTAATTATTTCTATAAGCTAATTACTAGATATAAGTAGATCTTTATTAGATCTAAAGAATTAAGATTTATTAAAGGTAATATCTCTAGTATATATAATTTTACTTTAATAACTATAAGATAAGGCTTTAGGTAGCTATATATAGTATATATTATAGGAGTCTTATCCTATAAGATAACTAATAAGAGTACGAGGGCTAAGTTTATCTATCCGCTTAATTTTCTTATAGAGTATATATACGTAGTAACTATATATACGTAGATAGGCTAGAGAGGGTTACTTACTATAGGTAGCTTAAAATAGCGTCTTCTATTTAAGTAATTTAGTTAGAGTAGAGTTAAGAAGGTAGCTAGAGTATTAATATACTTCTATAATAAGATATATTAGGAGATTAGTACTAGTAATTATTAATTAGCTTTACTTAATAAGTATTCTACTAGAGCGTTTAATATAACTAGCTTACTTAGGTATATTAGGAGCTTTAGTTAGAGTTAATTCCCTTAGATATAGTATATAAACTAGAGAAGAGTTATTAAGTATAGAGTTATCTTAAAAGCTATAACTATATTCTCTATCTAGAAGAAGGAAATTAGAAAGATATTAAATTCGCGTTTAATAGCTTAATCTAACCTAATAAAGACTTTAAGAAGGGTTTCTTAAATTAGTTACGTATTATATAGATAAAGTTAAACTTAGTAACTAAGTTATATATATAAAAGATATAGTAATTACTACTTAGAGTAATTAAGTCTAGCTTAATTAGATTAATAGCTAATAATTTAAATAGTTTTAAGGTACTATATTCTCTATCTAATATTAAGAGATAATCTTTATTATCTTATTAACTTAGTATAAGGAATATTTAATAGTTAATAGTAGATTAGTTATAAGGCTATTAATACTAATTATATTACTTAAAAGATATTAAATTAGTTCTTAGCCTAGATAGCCTATAAGAATATATACTTAAAGCTACTAAGTTAATAAGCTTTAAGAGGCTTATATAAGGTTTTATAATATTTAGATATATAAGTAGTAAAGAGTTAAGATAGATTAGGTAACTTAGAATTAACTTAAGTTAAAATAATCTAGTAACTACTACTTTAGCTAATATTAGTAAGAGTAGCTTATATAGAGTCCTTATAAAGTTAATAGAGGATATTATATCTAGAATTAAAGTAGATATTAGCTAAAGAGAGCCTAGAAAGTAAGATAAGGCTAGTAAAGAAGCTTAGAATAAAGGTAATATTTTTAAGAGTATTCCCCTCCTTCTATTAGTATATTAAGCTTAATCTTATATTTACCCTACTTAGATACGTATCTTTACTCCTCCTATAAGTATAATATCTAAGTTAGTAGTAGGTTTTTACTATATAAACCTAGTAGTATTATTAGTAATATAAAGATCTAATCCTAGATCTAAGATCTATTAGTAGAGAAGCTAGCTTTATTATATTTAAGTACTAAACGCGGAATAGTAAATAGTATATAATAGTATAGCTAATTAGTATCTAATAGCTAATCTCCTAGGTCTATTTCTATATTACTTAATTAGCTTATATAAGAGTCTTAGCTTAGCTTTTTCTTTATTTAAGTTCTAATACTAGCTAAGATTTTAGTACGTTAAGGTAAGTCCTCCTATATAGTAACTTTATTTACCTTTTTCTTATCTAGTTTAAAATTTTTATTTCTAAGAATAGGGTAGATATAGGGTATAATCCCTAGAAACTATTATATAAGTCTCTATCCCTATAAGGATAAGGATTCTTCTATATCTTTAAGAATAATCTTTTTTAATTATTTAGATTAGTATTAGTATTAGCGTTATATAGAGACTAATCTCTATTTAGAGTAGTTATAAAAGCTAAGTTATTAACTTTAGTAGTTTTTAGTATAAAAAGCTAGCTTAGAGGAAGTTAGAGATAAGTCTTTAATAGTAACTTTATCTAGAATTACTAGTACTTCTACTTAGGTTAGATTAAAGTTACTAATTATAGTAGAGCTAGCTATACTAGGATAAGTACTAAGTTACGCCTTAGTATACCTTTATTTAGCTTTCTTAATACTAATAGCTAGGATAGAAGTATGCTACTATTAATCTAATTAAACGCGATTAATAGGTCTTTTTAAGGAAGAAAATCCTAAAATAAAGTATACTAAGTATAATTAGTACTTATCCTAGTATAGCTAGCTCTACTATAATTAGTAACGTCCTTAATCTAACCTAAGTAGAAGTACTAGTAATTCTAGATAAAGTTACTATTAAAGGACTTATCTCTAACTTCCTCTAAGCTAGCTTCTTATACTAAAAACCTACTAAAGTTAATAACTTAGCTTTTATAACTACTCTAAATAGAGATTAGTCTCTATATAATACTAATACTAATACTAATCTAAATAATTAAAAAAGATTATTCTTAAAGATATAGAAGAATCTTATCCTTATAGGGATAGAGACTTATACAATAGTTTCTAGGGATTATACCTCTATATCTACCCTATTCTTAGAAATAAGAATTTTAAACTAGATAAGAAAAAGGTAAATAAAGTTACTATATAGGAGGACTTACCTTAATATACTAAAATCTTAGCTAGTATTAGAACTTAAATAAAGAAAAAGCTAAGCTAAGACTCTTATATAAGCTAATTAAGTAATATAGAGATAGACCTAAGAGATTAGCTATTAGATACTAATTAGCTATACTAATTATATACTATTTACTATTCTACGTTTAGTACTTAAATATAATAAAGCTAGCTTCTCTACTAATAGATCTTAGATCTAGGATTAGATCTTTATATTACTAATAATACTACTAGGTTTATATAGTAAAAACCTACTACTAACTTAGACGTTATACTTATAGGAGGAGTAAAGATATATATCTAAGCGTAGGGTAAATATAAGATTAAGCTTAATATACCTAATAGAAGGAGGGGAATAACTCTTAAAAATATTACCTTTATTCTAAGCTTCTTTACTAGCCTTATCTTACTTTCTAGGCTCTCTTTAGCTAATATCTACTTTAATTCTAGACGTAATATCCTCTATTAACTTTATAAGACTCTATATAAGCTACTCTTACTAATATTAGCTAAAGTAGTAGTTACTAGATTATTTTAACTTAAGTTAATTCTAAGTTACCTAATCTATCTTAACCCTTCCTACTTATATATCTAAATATTATAAAACCTTATATAAGCCTCTTAAAGCTTATTAACTTAGTAGCCTTTAAGTATATATTCTTATAGGCTATCTAGGCTAAGAACTAATTTAATATCTCTTAAGTAATATAATTAGTATTAATAGCCTTATAACTAATCTACTATTAACTATTAAATATTCCTTATACTAAGTTAATAAGGTAATAAAGATTATCTCTATAATTAGATAGAGAATATAGTACCTTAAAACTATTTAAATTATTAGCTATTAATCTAATTAAGCTAGACTTAATTACTCTAAGTAGTAATTGCTATATCTTTTATATATATAACTTAGTTACTAAGTTCAACTTTATCTATATAATACCTAACTAATTTAAGGAAACCCTTCTTAAAGCCTTTATTAGGCTAGATCGAGCTATTAAACGCGAATTCAATATCTCTCTAACCTTCCTTCTACTAGATAGAGAATATAGCTATAGTTTTCAAGATAACTCTATACTTAATAACTCTTCTCTAGCGTTATATACTATATCTAAGGGAATTCAACTCCAACTAAGAGCTCCTAATATACCTAAGTAAGCTAGTTATATTAAACGCTCTAGTAGAACGCTTATTAAGCGAAGCTAATTAATAATTACTAGTACTAATCTTCTAATATATCTTATTATAGAAGTATATTAATACTCTAGCTACCTTCTTAACTATACTCTAACTAAATTACTTGAATAGAGGACGCTATTTCAAGCTACCTATAGTAAGTAACCCTCTCTAGTCTATCTACGTATATATAGTTACCGCGTATACGCGCTCTATAAGAAAATCAAGTAAATAGATAAACTTAGCCCTTATACTCTTATTAGTTATCTTATTAGGTAAGACTCCTATAATATATATTGTATATAGCTACCTAAAGCCTTATCTCGTAGTTATTAAGGTAAAATTATATATACTAGAGACGTTACCTTTAATAAATCTTAATTCTTTAGATCTAATAAAGATCTACTCCTATCTAGTAATTAGCTTATAGAAATAATTAATTATATTAAGTACTAAGACGTTACTAATAATAAAACTCTCTTATTAGCCGATATTAATAATAATAAAACTCTCTTATTAGCCTTATCTAAAGAAGAATAGGAGTTAAATACTCTAGCCTTACTTTCTATTATAATACTAGTAACTACTTAGGACCTATCTAGTAGTCTAGCCAACTCTATTATAATACTAGTAACTACTTAGGACCTATCTAGTAGTCTAGTAAACTCTTATCCCTCTCTAGTCTCTATTAACTCTTAAATATCTAAAGGTCTACCTAAATATAAGCGTAAATACTAAACTAATTAGTATATTTAATCCTTAAATATTATTACTAATAGATTAAAGCGTACTCGCTTAGCTAATATAGTCTCTACTTATTAGGCTTCTTTTATTACTACCTCCTCTCTAGCTCCTAAGATTAGATTCTATTAATCTTAGCTTCTAACTAAACTAAGATTCTAGTTAGATATCTAAAAACTCCTAGATATCTTTAAATAAGGATTTATTAATACCTACTCTAAGGAGCTTAATATAATCTAATGTAAGTTAACCTATATTAAATATTATATCTAGGAACTTAATATCTCTACTCTAGAGATCCTTCCTCTTATATAGGTATTTAAGTATAAGTTTAACTTAGATAGTTATCTCCTTAAGTATAAGGCGCGTATCTATATTAGAGGTAATCTTTAAATAACTATTAAAGATACTTATATGGCTACTCTTACTATCTGAATCTTTCGCGCCCTTATAGTAATTACTACCTACTTCAACCTAGAGATTAGATAATATAATACTATTAACGCGTTTATAAATATATCCCTTTCTTAACTAGTCTTTACTTATTAACTAGAAGGCTTTAATAATAGACTTTATATCTAGGAACTATAGTAAGCTCTATACGGTCTTAAGATCTCTCCTATTCTTTAGTATAAGAATCTTACGTAAACTCTTCAGTCCTTTAGCCTTACTCTAGTCCTTAACTGCAATTATCTCTAGAAAAATAATTATCTAATTATCTTCTTCTATATAGATAATATTATTACTATAGTAAAAACTAGCTACTCTACTACTCTAGACGAGTTTAAGTATAAGCTCTATAAATACTATAAGATTACTAATCTTTAAGACTATAATCTATAGACCTTTTATAGTATTACTATATATAGAGATAGGGATAATAGTAATATTTAGCTATCCTAGAAGGACTATATTAAAACTATCTATTATAGATATCCTTTACCTAAGCTATAGATAAAAGCTCCTATTACTCCTCTACTATTAGAAGAACTACTTCTCTCTACTAAAGTTAAGAATAATACTAATATATACTAGTACGCTTAAATAGTTAGATTAATTAGCTATACTATAGGAGCTACTAAGCCTTATATTACTAAGGCTTATTTAAAACTTATAGAATTCCTTATAAATTCTTCTACTATATATCTAGTAGCTATATACTAATACCTAGTATACTTATTTTATAAAAGAGACCTCGCACTATACTACTTAGCTTCTAAGACCAACTATATAATTTAAATTATTAATTAAGATAAACTAGACTTCTTTAGAGTAACTAATACTTCTTACGCTAATTATAAAGCTACCCGTAAATCCTTATAAGCCTATATCTTCTACCTTTTTAGCGGCCCAATTAACTAGAAAGCGACTCTCTAACGCTATATTACTAAATTAACTACTAAAGCTAAATTAATTACTACGTTATCTATAGGTACTAAGTATATCTAGTAGTAGAGAGTATTTTATAATCTTAGTCATTACCTAGATAATAACTAGATCCTCTTCTATAATAACTAGTAGATAATTTACCTCCTTATAGCTAAAGCCCTAAAACTAAAAACTACTCTTCGCTATATTAATATTTATTATTACTAGCTACGCGAAGTAGTTTAAGCTAATACTCTTAAAGTCGCGTATATTAATATAAAGTCTTAACTAGTAGATAGTCTTACTAAGCTTCTCCTAAAATAGAAGTTTATTAATTAGAAGTCTCTTCTTAACTACTCTTAAGTCCCTACTACTACTAGCTCTAACCTACTAGTCCCTAAAAGTATAAAAATAATACCCTAACTAAGAATTAAACTTATAACCTATACCTAAAAAGCTAAAGGTATACCTTATAATAGATTCTACTATAGGGTATACCTTTATATAAGGATTAATAATTATAAGATATATATATATAGTTTAGTATATAAGTTTATTCAATTAATTAGGTAAATATAAGTATATAACGCGTATAGCTACTTCCTATAAACTACTATAAACGATTATACCTACCTTTTACGAAATATAAGTAATTGCAACTACTCTCTCTACGCGTATACAAAAAGAATAAAAAGAAGTATAAAAGGTTCTAACCTAGAATTAAACTTATACTTAAAAAATACCTTAGACGAATTAACTTTATCTATAATAAAATCTATTCACCTAATAGTAAAATTAAATAATTAATTAATTTATATATACTAAAAATACTAATATAAGGAACTTAAGATAGGTTCTTAAACCTACTTTAAATTTATTATAATACTAGAGAATTAGATAAATTAATTAATTTATATACACGTAAGTAAACTAGTAAAATAGTAGTACGCGTAGAGCTACTCTCTTAGTAGAGCTACTCTCTTATAAATACTTACAACTACCTAATACGCCTCTCTTAAGGTAGTAGCGTAACTTAAAAGTCTAATATAATTAGTAGTAGTGCAATTAATCTATAAGTCCTATATAGTATAGAGGGGTGCAACGAAAAAGGAGTAATTAATTTTTTAACCTCTTTTAAAGTACTATATCTTTATAACTATATAAGCTAGAAATAAAATAAAATATTAGTTTTATAGAGAAAAAGGTAAATTTTAATTTTTTAATAAAAAAGTAGTAGTATTATATAATCTATATTATTCTATAGAGAGTTAAAGTAGGGGTATTTTTTTATTAGTTTTTAAAGTAGTACTACTTTTTAATTAGCGATTAAAAACGTATAAATTTTCTACTAGGTAAAATTTAAGTAGTAAAGATTATATAATTAAATTTATAATATAGGTTTCTTATCTAAGTAATTTTTATAATTAGAGGAAAAAAATAAAAAAATTAGATTAATAGTTAGCTTACGTAATATATTACTAAAATACAATTCTATAGCTACTAAATTAATATCTTTTTAAATTTTAAATTTTACTCTACTAAATCCTTTAAAATAGTATTAAATCTCTTAAAACTCGAATCTAATATCTAGCTTCTATAACTCTTTTATTAAGATAGCTACTATCTTAAAAAAAGATATTAAAATAATATATAATACTATTAATAGAATTAAGAAGAAAAAAGCTAAAAAAGTAGAAGATAGAAAAAGATATAAAGGAAGACCTACTTATAGTTTAAATAGAGAAAAAAGCGATATTATAAGAGCTATAATATAAAGCCTAAAGAAGATAAATAAAAGATTAATACTAGAAAATAATCTAAGTACTAGTATAAGAAACTTATAGTACTTTTTAGAAGATAAGAGAGTTACTATAAATATAACTACTAAAAAGTCTTTAATTTTTAGCTAAATTAGCTAAATTAAAGACTTAAGTACGCTAAAGAGTAATTTAAGATTATAGAAAAGTAAGAATTTAATATAAAAAAGATTATATTTATAGATAAAGGCTATATATAAAGATAGTATAACGCTATATAAGAATATAATAGAAAAATAGGCTCTATAAAGGCTAGATAGTAATTAGTTTCTATAACTAATAAAAGTAAGTTTAATGAAAATCCTAGTAGACTATTTTTTTCTTTTTTTTTTAACTCTTTTTTCTATTTAATTAGTTTTTTTATTACTCTAATATAAACTAAATTATAGCTAGAGATATAACTATCTTAGTTTAAGGATCTATTTAGATAGAAGAATAATCTAAATTAATTATTATAAGGGCCCTATAAATACTTTACCTTTCGATAATAGAAGATATATCTAAGAGGTACTAAATCTAGTAGTTAAAAAGTATATAAAATATAGTACGTATCCCTACCTCTTTTATACTCCTTTTTCTTTTATATATATAATAATATACATATATATATATATATTAGTTATATTTCTAAAATATATACTAATTATCTATTTAGGCTAGAGATTATAGTAAGATAACTATAATATCGATAAAACTAAAGCTATTAAGGATTAGTTTAAATAGAATAAAGATAAGCTTTATCCTTACTCTACCTTTAGTCTAGATTTAAATCCTATTAAAAATATATAGAATCTACTTAACTATAAGCTAAATAAACGCCCTAGAAAGAGTTTAGGTATAGGGATTAATTTAAAGAGTATAGAGGCTTTTAAGCTTACTAAAATAGAAGAGTAGAACGCTATAAGCTAGTAGGCTATAGATAATAATATACTATCCTTACTTAGAAGGTAGGAGGCTATTAAAATAGTTATAGGCTATTAGACTAAGTATTAGTCTAGTCTAATATATATTTATTAACTAAAGTCTAAAAAAACTAAGTTTCTTTATAAATATTAATATAGTAATATAATATATCTATAAAGCTAGTATAAAATAGGTCCTATATAGATAATTAATATATATAAAATATAGGTAAAAAGATACTTAAAATAAAAAGTTGTAAGCCTTTAAACACGGCTTAAAAAGATACCCCTATTTCAGTGAGCTACTATAGCTAAGATACGCTTACTAAGCTATAGAAGTTTCCATAATCTAAAAGAGCAACCTTTTCTCTTAAAAATATATATTTTTTATAGCTATAGCTCTTATATTAAGGAAGTTATCATACTTTAAAAAACGTTAAAAAATCAATTACTCCTTTTTCGTTGCACCCCTCTATATATATAATCAAGTCTACTACGTAGTAATCGTAAAGTCCTTCTAACTAAATTATTAGTTCTACTCTAGGAGACGTCCTATTAGACTAATAACGCCCTATCCTTATAGACCGTTAGTAGTAGTAGCTAGGAGTCCTAGGAGTTACTCCCTAGTATACTATAACCTAGTGTTATGCATACTAAATTCTAAGGCGAAGTCTATTAGTAAAAGTCTAGACACTATTCCTAGTAAGTAAGTCTAGATACTACTCTTCCTAGTATAAATAAGTAAGTCTAGATACTACTCTTCCTAGTATAAACTCGTAAGTCTAGATACTCTACTCTTCCTAGTATAACTACCTAAGTCTAGATCCTAATTCCTAGTAATACTAACCTTAATTAACGAGTACGTCTCTATATACTAGCATACTTACTAATTAATTATAGACTACTACTCTTCTCCCTCGAACTATTAATGCTTGAAAATACTAATTACTAGTAGTACTCTTTTCCTACTAGGTTTTTAATGAGGCTTAATATACTCTAGTTAAAACCTAGTAACTAGCTCTTAATTATATATACGCCTAGGGGTAGTTTAATTATCTCTATACCTTAATTATTAGTTCTTAGCTACCTTTAAACTAAAGGGGGTGTATAAACCTAGGTAACCTATAAGAGCTTAGGCTATTCCTCTAGTATATCCCTTACTAAGGGTTATCCCTAATAAGGGTACCCCTCTTAGGACCTAGACTCGATTATTATAGTATATCTTACACTATAGATACCTTATAATATAATATAATTATCTCTTATATTCTTATATTCCTATAAGCTTATACTTAGATACTCTTTTATTATTATATTACCTACTAGACTTAATTTCGTTTAATTAAGAATATATAGTAGCTACTAAAATAGAGAGTAGCTAAGAGGTTTCTATATACTCTTATAGAATTAAAGTAGTATATAGAAAAAGAGTAGTTAGTATTAGACTTATCTAATATCTTTAGGTATATTAGAAATATATATAAATACTATTAGGCTATAATAGATATAAAAGGAGGCTATACGAAGTAGTAAACTATTAATATAAATAGAGTATAGGCTACTATAGTACTAATTATACTTAGATATTTAGATAGGTAGATATACTAATATAGACTTTTACTAGATATAGCGTCTATAGAATATTTACACTATTATTATAAATAGTTCCTTCGCGTAATAAAGATAGGCTATAGCTACTAGATTTTCTTCTATTAGTTATAAGTAAGGCCTAATATCTTATTTCTTAATAGGGTTAGTAAGTTAGAGTAGTATCTATTCTTGAAATAGTTACTATTATATAGGTATTAGGAGAAATAGTAATAGAAACTATAGTAGACCTTTATATACTATATACTTGTGTAAGCTAGTCTAATACTACTAGACTACCTAATTAGCCTTATATATATTAGTTAGATTACTATAGGCGATATAGCCTAGTAGTATATTATAAATAATAATAGACCTAGAAAGTATAATAGTACTATAACTAATCTATACTCTAGCCTTAATAGTATAATTACTACTAATATATATATTCTCGCTAATATAGACCTCTTTAGTAACTTTAGTATTATTATATACTTCTAAAGCTTTTATATTAGTTAGTATACTTAGGGTTATAATAGTAATATGCGCGCTAATTATAGTATTCCTTCTAATAGTAATCCTAGCTAAATTAAGTAGCTAGTAGCTAGGTCTAATAGAGATATTATAGCTATAGTTATAGTAAAAAGGTATAGTAACGTATATACTATTACTAAGATAACTACTAAATAAACTTTCTTTATAATAATACTAAGTCCTCCTTATCTCTATAATTCTTTAGAAACTAGGCTTATATATACTCTATACAACCTCGATTATCGCGTTACTACTATTATTAAAGCGATATAATATACCTACGCATTATATTTACTTATTATTCAACTAGGTATTATATAGTATAAAAGGCTCTCTATCTAATATCTTCTACTTCTTAGTCCTCTAGAGACTTCGTACTAGCTTCTAATAGGATAGTAGCGACCCTAGTAGCGTAGTAGTTAGAGTAACTATTAATAGATACTAAGATAGCTATTCTATCTACTAGTAAGCTTTAGACGCTACTATAGAAAGGTTAGTAGTAACTTAGCTTATACTTTATAGATTATAGTTATATACGCGATAACTATAATATAGTAGAGGTAGATATTAGATAGGGTGTATTCCTTAGTAGTAATAGTAGGATATATCTATCTTATAAATACGCGTAGGCTAAGGATAAGATATAGGTAGTAGTAGCTACTCTAGTAGATATAAAATATAGAATAGTTTACCTTAGCTAGTATCCCTATTTAATATAAGTAGTTAAGGCTTATATTCCTTAATAGTAATAGGCTAGTTATAAGCGCTTAAGCTTCTAATAGAAGTATAGAAGTTCTAGTAAGTATCTTAGCTACTACTAATACTAGACTTATAGTTAGGTATATATATAAGACTACTACTCTATAATCTACTATAGAGGGGATAAGTATTACTAACTATTTATTCTTAAGCTTATAATAAAGGTAGAGGCTTTATAACCCTATTCTTTAGCTATAGTGCTTTATTTATATAGCCTTTATAGATAAAACTACTACGTTTATAATTATTATATTTAGGCTTTACTTTATTATACTTCTTCTTATACCTTCTATATATTCTATATCTAGTCTTAGTCTACTTTATAAATTATCTCTTTCTTTTCTTTAGTTTAACTTAGATAGTAGCCTATATTAGCTCTATTATACTTACTCCCTTAATACTATTAGATTTACTAATACTACTTATAGTAGCGTATAGCCTAATAGCTTATATTATATTACTATAAAATTACTTTATTAGGTAAGGGTTGCGATACTATAGTCTTTAGTTATTACTATATATTAATTCGTAGAATTTAATAGTCTATTATCTATTAGGCCTATAGACTAGTTAATAAGTAAATAATTTACAAGTATTTACTCGTATTATTTACTAAGATAAATATAAATATAAATAAAATATACTATCTAGTCTTCTAAATAAAATAAATATAAACCCTAATAAATATTTATAATATTTAGTATATTTAGTAGAAGTTATCGCTACGTATAAGGTAGTAAAGTTGAAGTTAAAGTTATTAAGTTTACTATAAAGTTAATCTTATAATACCTTTTTTAGTATTATAAACTAGTTTACTTAGCTTAGCCTTAGTAGGTTATCCTATCTCGATTGCACTCCTTTTTAATACTTATTTTAATACTTAACCTTATTGTTATTACTTATCTTAACGCGTATTTTTACCTAATATACTACCTAAACGCCGCGTACCTACTCTCTCTATATATACTAAATAATTAAAGAGCGCTAGTAGTAATACTAGCTATAGAGCTAGTATTAGAACTTAGCCTATAATAAGCTCGGCTACCTAATTATAGCCTAATCTAGTTATAACCTACTCTACTAAAATCTATTTATTATATTTAATATATAATATTTCTATAATACTATACTTAATATAGACCCTAAGGAGTATACTATATAATTAGCTATTAAAGATCTTGAAAATAGTATCTTTATAGGCTAATGCGCTACCTATAAGGCCTAGGGCATCTTATATAGTAAGCTATAGAGTAGGCTAGCTAGTTAATAATAATATAAGATAGCTTATTAATACTTATAGTAATTAAGCCTAGATTAAGAGGAGTTCTTAGTAGAGTAGATTATTAATAAGGACTCGCGTAGCTAGCCTCTATCCTACCTCTACGTATAAGAAATAGCTACTTTAATCCTCTATATAAATAGAGATAATAAACCTCTTAGCTAGCTTTAGGTCTCCTACTTTATAATATACTAGCTACGCGTTATATCTATAGTTAGCTAATCGATTAAAACTACTTACGTTAAAGCTACTACTCTAGAGATACTATACCTATTCTTCTAGTATTTTAAGTAGCTCTTACTTAAATATAATATACCTCTATTAGATATCTAGAACGTAGATAAGATTAGAGTAGCCTTAAGTATATATACTAACTCTTAAGTACTTACTAGCTTAAAAAAAAAAGGCTTATATTAAGGTTCTAGGTAATTATAAGTAGGTTTTAATCGTAGAGACTATCTTAGCTAGTAGTAAGAAGATCTAGCCCCTAGTTATCTTTAAGGGAAACTACCTCTAAATAACCTAGTTCTTATTCTAATCTATACTAGACTAAGTATATACTATATCTAAGAATAGATAGACTTTAAATAATATTAGATTAAAGTAGTTAGAGTAGATCTTTATCCTAGAGACTAACCCTAGAGCTAGGAAGTACTAGTTCCTACTATTAGATAGGTATAGCTCTTATATTACTATTAAGTTTATATAGCTTTATAGGCTATATAAGATTATCCTCCTTAACTACCCTACCTACTCTACCTATATTCTCTAGCCTCTTAATCTTACTCTATTCTCTATTATTAAGATAAAGTATTACTATTAAATTAGAGACCTATTAGCTCTAGATAATATAGCTTTAATTAAGAAAAAGAGGTTTATTATATACTATAATACTATAAGAGAAGAAGATCTATTAGAATAAGTTATATAGGCTAACTAGAAGGCTACTAGACTCTAACTATTTAATCTAGAGAAGGTACTCTAGTTATCTTAAGTATATTAGCTACCTAGCTAGCTAACTACTTCTCTACTAGCTTAGCTACTACCTAGTCTAGTCTTCTAGATATCTTAGAGATTCTAAGACCTATACTATACCTAATAATATCTCTAATAGTTAGAATCTCTATTATAGAGTATACGCTAAGTACTTAGTAAGGTAAGGAAGGTTATATCTAAAGCTAATATAAGGATAGCTTATCTATAAGCTTAAAACTAATCCCTATAGGCTTAAGTAGATAACTTTAAGAGTAAATATATAAAAAAGTAGGTTAGGATTAATCTAAATAAGCGCTTTAGTAATATAGTTAAGATTAAGGCTACTCTTAACTAGGTAGCTCTCTAAGAGGTAGAAAAATCTATAAAGTAGGCTATAAAAAAAGCTAATAAGGCTATATCTACTATATCTATATATATAGCTTAAGCTATACTTAATCTTAAGTAAATATAAACTAGTATTATAGAAATATCGCGTATTAAATATAATAAATAGATTTTAGTAGGGTAGGCTATAACTAGATTAGGCTATAACTAAGCAGCTAAGCTTAAGCCTTATATTAAGCCCTATATTAAACTCTATATTAAGCCCTATATCGAGCTATATACTAGAGCTATTATCTTAGCGCTAGTTACTCTATAAAGCCCTAGCTACCGCGAGCTAGGCTACTATTACTACGCGTCCTAAGCGTATATTTAAGTTATAGTTATTAGAGTTATAAGCTAAAGCTAAGATTATACCGCCTACTAATAGTAGTAACGCTAGTATAGTAGCTATAGCTAAAGCTTAAGATAGAGATAGAGATAGAGATAGAGATAAAGTTAATAAGTTTAATAGTATTAATTAGAGTTATTTACCTAGATATATAAAGCTACTAGTAACTTAGAAGTATACTAAAAGCTAGATATTTACGTATAGCTATTATATTACTAAGCGTAAGGACCTATTAAAGATCTAGTTCGTATATAAATACTACTATCTATATAAGCTTATTAATACTAGTTATAGTAGTATTATTAATATTATAAAGGCTACTTTATTAATAGCTACCTATCTTAGCTTATAAAAAGTTAGGTATAACTATATAAAAGATAGCCTAAAAATACGCTTAATACTAACTAATTAGTCGCGTAGGTAGCTCTCTCTACGCTAGTATATTATAGCTAGTAGAGATATATAATAAGAGACTACTAATATATTAGGTAGCTTTAACGTATAGTACTTTTAATAGCTTATTTTACTCTAGCTTATTAAAAACAATTACCTACTCTATAAGATTATAATACCGCGCTTTTAAGAGATAATAGGTTATCTTAGCCTAGAGGGTAAGGTAGTATTATAGGTAAGTAAAGCTAGCGTTATTACGTTTATAATAAGACTCTTTACATACCTATAGCCTTAAGTTATCTAAGTCTTATTATCTACTATAAGTAAAATATATATAAGCTTTAATAGATAGATAATAAAAGGTAGTAAATATAGTTTTTTTAGTATTATTACTTATTTTACTAATACTACTAGAGTAATCTAAGACTTACCTATTAACCTCCTATAACTTATAGGTACCTATACTAGTAAAGCTATTACTAAAGCTATCTCTTATATATTCTAAGTATATAGTATTACTCTAGATAAGCTAGGTTACTTCGTACTTAATAATACTTATATAGAGGGGTGCAACGAAAAAGAAGTAATCGATTTTTTAATCTTTTTTAAAGTACTATATCCTAAGAACTATATAAGCTAGAAATAAAATAAAATATTAGTTTTATAGAGAAAAAGGAAAATTTTATTTTCTAATAAAAAAATAGTAATATTATTTAATCTATATTATTATATTTAGAGTTAAAGTAGGGGTATTTTTTTACTTCTTTTTTAAAGTAGTACAACTTTTTAATTTACGTTTAAAAAAGTCTAATTTTTTAACTAATCCTAGTTTAGTAAGGAAAGATTATATAAATAAATTTATAGTATAGGTTACTTATCTAAGTAATTTTTTAGAATTAGAGGAAAAAAATAAAAAAATTAGATTAATAGTTAGCTTACGTAATAGATTACTAAAATACTAGCCTATAGCTAATAAATTAAGATTTTTTAAAATTTTTACTAAATTCTTTATATTAGTACTAAATCTCTTAAAACTCGAATCTAACGTCTAGCTTCTATTAGAAGCTAATAACTCTCCTAATTAGATAGCTACTATCTTAAAAATAATAATAATAATAATTTATAATACTATTAATAGAATTAAGAAGGGAAAAGTTATAAAAGTAGAAGATATAAAAAGATATAAAAAAAGACCTACTAGGGTTTCTAAAGGAGAAAAATAAGTTATTATAAGTAATATAATTTAAAGCCTTAAGAAGATAAATAAGGAATTAATACTAGAAAATAATCTAAGTATTAGTATAAGAAAGTTATAATACTTTTTAGAAGAGAAGAGAGTTACTATAAATATAACTACTAAAAAATCTTAAATTTTTAGCTAAATTAGCTTAATTAAGACTTAGGTACGCTAAATAGCAATTAAAGATAGTAGAAAAGAAAGAGTTTAATCTAAAAAAGATTATATTTTTTAATAAAAGCTTTATATAAAGAGAGTAGAGAGCTAGATAAGAATACTATAGAAAAATCGGCTCTATTATAGCTCGAGAGTAATTAGTCTCTATAACTAATAAAAATATATTTAAAAAAAATCCTAGTATACTAATTTTTTCTATTTTTTATAACCTTTTTTCCTATTTAACTCGTTTTTTATCACCTTAATATTAACTAAGTTATAGCTAAAAATATAACTATCTTAGTTTAGAGATCTATTTAGATAGAAGGATAATATAAATTAATTACTAAAATAGACTCTATAAATACTTTATATTTCGATAATAGAAGATATATCTAAGAGGTACTAAATCTAGTAGTTAAAAAGTATATAAAATATAATATATAACCTAACCTCCTTTTTACCCCTTTTTCTTATATATATATAGCTCTATATATATATATATATATATTAGTTATATTTCTAAAATATATATAAATTATCTATTTAGGCTAGAGATTTTAGTAAGATAACTATAAAATCGATAAAATTAAAGCTATTAAGGATTAGTTTAAAAGGAATTAAGTAAAGCTTTATACTTACTCTACCTTTAGTCTAGATTTAAATCCTATTAAAAATATATAGAATCTACTTAAAGATAGGCTAAATAAACGACCTAGAAAGAGTTTAGGTATAGATATTAGTTTAAAGAGTATAGAAGCTTTTAAGCTTACTATAATAGAAGAGTAGAACGCTATAAGCTAGTAGGCTATATATAATTATATACTTTCTATAATTAGATAGTTGGAGGCTATTAAAATAGTTATAGGCTATTAGACTAAGTTTTAGTCTAGTCTAATATATATTTATTAACTAAAGTCTAAAAAAACCGAGTTTCTTTATAACTATTAATATAGTAATACGATATATATATAAATCTAATATATTATAGGTTTTATATATATAATTAATATATATAAAATATAGGAAAAAAGATACTTAAAATAAAAAGTTGTAAGCCTTTAAATACGGCTTAAAAATATACCCCTATTTCAGTGAGCTACTATAGCCGAGCTACGCTTACTAAGCTTTAGACATATAAATAATCTAAAAGGGCGAGCTTTTCTCTTTCTAAATATCTATTTTTTATAGTTATAGCTCTTATATTAAGTAAGTTATAATACTTTTAAAAAGGTTAAAAAATCAATTACTTCTTTTTCGTTGCACCCCTCTGTAATAATAATACTATAATTACTATAATTACTAAAGATTATACCTTTAAACTAGCGTACTAGCGCCTCTATTATAGCTACTATAAGCTTAACCTTATTAGCTAAAAGATTATATTTAGTACTAATAAAGATACTTATAATAATACTTAAGAGCGTAATATAGAGGAGGAGTATATAGCTAAGTAGTATAAAGATAGCCTACTTAGTATCTTAATTAATATAATTAACTATATTAAAATACTATAATAATATAAGCTTTTCTATAAGCTTTAGCGCTAGGCTAATAATAAGCTACTAGCTAAATAGTAGCTTAAAGTACTTAAGCTAGTTAAGCTAGTTATTACTTATTAGAACTTATTTTACGCTACTTTTAAGCGCGCTATAAAGCTTTAAGCTAGGTATAACTTATATACTAAGTATTATATTAATATAATAGTAATTAAAGATACGTACGCTACGCGCTATAATAATAGGCTACTAGAGGCGCCTAGTTGGATAAGATTAACTAGGCTTACTATAGCTAATTAGGCTATAATTATAGAGTACTAAGACTACTTAGAGCTACTAAAACTTACTACAACTCGCCTTAAAGAGCGCGGTAAAGCTAGTAAGTTTAGTACTATATATAAGGTTATACTAGTATTTAAATATATCCTTAACTTACTTAAAGCGCGTACGCGCCTATATAGGTATATTAACTTTAATGCTTATACTAAAGCTCCTAAAGATTACCTTATAATTAACTTATATATAGTATAGCGTAAAGCTAATAATTACTATAATAAGCTTAATAACTTACTAGCTTACTATACTACTATCTACCTCGACCTATACTATAAGTACTACTATAATAATAGCTAGGTTAATAAACCTAGGTAGCTTAATAATACTAATACTAGCTTCTAGAAGCTCTAGGTAGAGTATAAACCTTAGTACCTATACTTATCTAATAAAACTACGCTATTTATAAATAGTATTAATAATATAATTAACGCGTATATATATTAGGGTAGCGGCCTAGAGGCACTAGTTAACGAGTTTAAATACTAGAAATCGCTAGAGCTAATATAGACGAGCGAGTAATACTAGGTAGATAGGAATCTAGTTAAGTACTAGATTTAATTATAGCTAAAATACTCTAACTTAGTACGTTTTATAATTAATATTATAATAATCCTAGTATTAAGTAGCGATTATAAGTACCTCTTTAGTAAGCTTAGTAATTTACTTAAGCTAAAACGATACTACCTTAGGAGTAAGTAACTCTTAGCTCTATAGTTAATACGCGCGTAGATAAGAGCTAGATATATACCTATATATAATTAAGATAAGAGTAAGCTTACTAACGAGTAGATTATAGAGGAGTACTATATATAGGAGTAGGATACGCTAGTATAGTAACTTATATATAAGTGTATTATAAAGTCATACTAAATACTTATAAATAATTAAATATTTGTAAATAATCGCTTCTAAATATAAATACAAATAAAATATAGTACTCTTAGTATATAAATAAGTAAATATTATTACTTATATTTACTTTATTTACTTATTAACTAGTCTATAGGCCTAGGATAATCTATTAGAGGTAATATATACTACTAAATAAGCTCTACGCTCTATAATAGTTTCTAGTAGATAGGTAAACTACTATAACTAATAGGCGTAGAGGGCTCTAGAAGAGGTTATAGAGCTATAGTTAGCTCTTCTAGAGACTAATTATACTTATATAGTATTAATTATACCCTCCTACTAGGGCTATTTAGAGATATATATATACTATTAATTATAGGAGAGATAGAATAGTTAATAGTATAGTAGCCGTTCTTAGACTACCTTATTACTAATTCCTAGCCTATTTCTCTATAGTTTAGTAGTTTTTAAGTAAATAGACTATATCTAGTAGAAGTAGTAGGCTCTCTATAAATTATATATATACTATCTTAAATAAAATATTATACTTCTTAAATAGGTATTATCTTAAGGAATCTAACGCTTTAATTTAAAGTTAATAGAGGTAGAAATCTTCCTACTTTAGTTCTATAATAACTAACTTACTCTAAAATATTAGCTACCTACTCTATTAGAGTTAATATAAGTAAGAGGTATACTTTAATATTTTTACCTCTAGCTAAAGTAGTAATAATCTACTTAGTAAATATCTACTTACTAGTAATTCTAGGCTCTAGTATTAATATTAATTTAGAGGGTATTACTAAGAGTTTAGTCTATAAATTATTTATAGAGGAATTAGGTAAAGTATCTATAATATATTACTTAGTAAGTCTACCCTATTCTAGATATAGTAATATTAACTACTTAGAAGGTACTAGAAGCCTTTTAGGCCTATTAGAACTCTTATATATATTAGGCGAGACTAGTATATATTATATAATATCCTCTTTAAAAAGTCCTTCTAGTAGTTATTCTAAACTTACTAGTACTAGGCCTTACTCCTAGAATATTTTACGTAAAGGTAGACTAAGTATAGCTTCTTTAAGATTAGTTTACCTACGCGTTCTTATCTAAAATACTTATTCTACTTCTACTAGAAATTCTAACTATCTATTAATAGTCTCTCTAGTAAGTATAGAAGGCGAAGTCCTTTAGATCTCTAGCTTACTATATATATCTTACTATTTTCTACTTTTAAGGACTTCTTAGTTATAGGTAGTATAGGTAAAAGTAGCTTATTTACCTTAAGGATATAAGTATAACCTTTTAATAGCTCTTACCTACCCTATTATAATAACTCTAACTCCTCCTAAGCTAGACTTTCTAGACTCTTACTTTCTTAGCCCTCTTCTTCCTAAATCTTCTCTATAAGCTTAAGTTATAATAATTATTATATAGTTCTAATAGAGTTAGCTCTCTTAATAGGAGCTAGAGGAAGGGTATAGGAACTATATTATAAGACTAGCGCGGCTAGATCTATAGTACTTAGATTCTATATAAATATAATTAGTAAGCTATACTAGTATATTTTAGATATTAATTAAATTACCTCTTTATCTATATTACTAGTACTATTTACTATAGCTAATTTATACTAGTTTAAGACTAATACCTCCTTTAAGATAGTTATAGTATAGCTTACTAAACTATTATTACTCTAACTAGTAAGTATAATACTATAGGAGTATAAGCTACTATTCTTAAACTTATACTTACTCTCCTATAACCCTATAAAGAGCGAACTAGAATTATATTATAATTACCGCATTTAATATAGGAAAGCTATTAAGGTACTTTAATATTAATATACCTTCTCTATTAGATAGTATATAGGTAGGAGTAGTTCTAGTTATTTATATATAGATTGTATTTAATCGCCGCCTTCCTAATATAATTAAGCTTAACTTTAGGTATATCTTACTATAGTACTCTAAGTAGCTATCGTCTCCTTCTATTCTACTTCTAGGGCTAGAGTAATAAAGTTATATAGTTTCTATATTAGCTCGTACGGACTACTTATTACTAGATTAATACTATCCTATTTAACTAGATAATATATTCTATTATCCTATAGAATTCTCGTTACTACCTAGAATATCTTACTAGCTAGGCTATAATCTTACTTAGGTTAGGAGGCGTTCTTATAGGTAGTTAGTATTATTTAATATCGCCTATTTTAGGTAAGATTATTTAAGGTCTATTTCTACTTATTTACTATTTACTTTAAAGCTATTTTATAATAAGACCTCTAATAATAGTAGATTACTAAGATATCTTAAAACTAAGCCTATTTTATTTAAAGCCTATAATTAGTACTTATTTACTTTTAAGTCCTTACTAAAACTCCTACTTATAATATATATTTCTAGGTTTAGATTAGTTTAGAAAGCGTACTAGTAGAAGGGCTTTTTCGTAGGTCTATATTAAGAGGAGGCCTATAAAACTTAGGGGCGGTATAGTATACTACTACTATACTATAACTTGTAATAAAGATATAGTAGTATATTATATAATATTATAAAGTTAAGGAATAGTTACTATTATAGCTTAGTAGCTAGTTACTTTAATATTATAGTAGTATAGAGTAGTTACTAAAATAATAGACTAGTTATAAGCTAATAGTATAATAATATAAGTAACTACTCCTATATTACGTAATTTAGATAGATTCTTATAATATTATTCTAGATTTTATTATAGAGCTATAGCTAAGACTATTATAATTATAGGCTAGACTAGAGATATAGAACTAAAATAAGTAGACGCGTATAGTACTATTAAGTATTAATACTTAGTAGTAATCCTATATTCCTCTACTACTATAGTCCCGCGCTTACTAATAACTATATTTTAGGACTTATCTATAATAACCTTAAGAATAGGTAGATAAATCCTTAGCGTCTTTATTTATAAAGTATAGGTAGGCTTAGAAAACCTTAGGTTACTACTATCTATACTTACCTATATCGCAACTAGATAATCTCTTTCCTTATCTATATACTAGAATTTAAACTTATATAGTAGTATAGGAGGTATAAATAAAAAAATAGATAGATTATTTATAATAATAAAGGTTTAGTAAATAAGAGGGACTCTAAAGACTATAAGTACGCTAACTAATAAGGCTATAAGTTATTATTATAGTAGGAATTATCTTATATAGTAGGAATATATTATTTTATATATACTACCTATTCTATTATATCGTAGTACTTTCTACTTACTATTAATAGTATAAGTTTTAAAGATTAGTAAATAGGATACTATAGTAGCCGCGAATTAGTAGGTCCTAGAGGGCTTACCCTACTAGAGACGATCGGTTATCGCGCTAGGAGCTAAATTACGTATTTATAGCTATTTCCTAAGTAGTAGCTCTACGAAGTAAAGACCTCTCTCCTTAATATAATTAGTTAGTAAAGCTAATTGATATAAATAGTAGTATTAAGAGGTCTATCTCCTAATTTAGTTTAGTTTTAGAATAGAGTATAATTTATTTATTAATAACTATTAGGTATATAGCTATATAGAGTCTTAGTAAGTAGGCCGACCCTAGCCTTATAGCCTTATAATCCCTATTTAACCTCGGCTACCCCTCTAGTTAATTAACTAAACTCTCTAAAAATACCTCTAGAATTCGCTACCTTATAAGAGTATAGCTAGAGTAGGTTGCGCTACCCTCCTACTAGTAGTAGTAAAGCGTAGCCTATACCTAACCGACTACGTACCTAGTAAGTCTTAAGTCGAAGTACTATTAGATTAAAAGAGTATTATAATAAGTAAGATAAAAGATAGTAAATAATAAATTATAATAATTCTTCTAATCTATTTTATATCTAAGAGACTTAATCTATATACCTATAGCTATATAGGTTACTAAGGTATATAGTCTATTAATATATTAATAGTTAGCTAAATAAAGGTATATCCCTTTATAAGAGTACCCCTTTATTAAGGGATAGAGACTTAATAATATATTAAACTACCTTATATCTAATATACCCCCTTAGCTTAAAGCTACTTTAAGCTATACTAATAATTAGGTCCTCGAGCTAGGCTTGTATTTCCTCTATCTATAACTATAAATTACTTACTATAATATAATCCTTCTCTACTAGGCCTAATTAACTAAAGAATTTTATCTACTTATTTAGTAGAAGGACTTTTATTAGTCTATTAGCGATTATATTATCTAATTAGATATATTTAATTATAAGTATTCCCTATAAGACTTCCTATCTAAGCTAGTAGTTATAGATATTAATATATTAGAGCTTAGTCTATAGTTTAGTAATATCTTCTATTACTAATTAAATAGTCTATATATTATTATACTTAATTGTAATTAAAGATCCTATTCCTAAGACTTAAAGCTCTTATAATAGTTAGACGATAAAGATTACTTCTTTTACTACTTAAGATAGAGCTAGGAGCTTAGCTTTAGTTATAGACGTAGTTACTATATCTTATTTATTAGCTTTCTAGGCTATAAGACTACTAAATAGCTTAATAATATATCCTTATAAGCTCTTTCTATCTAGTATATTATTAGCGAATAATATATTACTCGATACTTTAAGGCTATTACTATATCCTAACTATAGAGCCCTTAACCTAGTACTTATTAAATATAGGAGGATATAGTTAGTAGTATCTTAATATATAGCGCTTAGGTTCGCGAGGAATCGTATAAGTTATAATATTATAAATATAATATCTAGTTAAGTTATTACTACTATAAATAAGATAGAACTAATCTTATACTAGAACTTATTAATTTCTAATAGTAATACTAGCTCTTCTCTTAGTTAAAGTTCTATATTTAATATTAGAGTATTATATTATATATCTTACTTATTAGTAAGTCTTCTAATTTTATTAGCGTATAATACCTAAGATAGTTAAATTAGTCTCTATTTTTAGTCTCTTATTATCTTAATACTAAGAAACTATTATATATCTTCTCTTCTAGTATATAAGTACCTCTCTTAAAGTAATACTATAGCTTATAGAGTATCTATCTCTTTCGACTTATAGTAGGCGAGAGTAAAGTTATCTATATAGAAGAGGATAATTATTCTATTCTTAATTATATAGTACGGCTTATATAGTACTTACTTAAATCCTAGCTTAGCTAGAGTTAATATAAATTCTTTCTACTAGAGTAGTAGAGAGATATAAAGGCTATAGAGTACCTTCTAAAGTTTAAGTATTATACCTAGCTTCTAATATCCTTATAGTATTCTTATAAATACTTCTTAGTCTATTACTATATATATAAAAGCGTTTATAATATTATACTATTTTAGTTTAAGATTAAACTTCGCTATAATAGCTATAAGTATATAGAATAAATAACTTATAAGAGTAGCTATATAGGTATCCTAAGACGTTATATTATACTATTAATCTTCTCTAATAATAAGATATACCTTATATTTAATAAGGTAATAATATTTATCTAATTTATATATATATACCTATATATAATCTAGTATCTATTATCCTAATTACTTAACTAGAGCTATAGATATCTTAATCTATAATTTTATTTATTTATAGCTCTCTAAGTATACTTACTCTACTTCCTTAAATATTTTATATAATAGGTAGCTTTCTAAGTTTAAATAAGCTATTAGTAATTTAGGAAGTTAACTCTAGTATAGCTTTATACCCTTTACTAATAGTCTTCTTATTTATACCTTATTAATAAACTTACTATTATATTATATAATAGTTCTAGCTTAAGTTCCTACTATAAATACTACTACCTAAGGTTCTATCTTTAATAATCCTTAGTAAGTTAGTAACTTTATCTTAGTACCTCTTATAAGTAACTAGGTAAGGAGAGCTACTAGTAGTAGAGTTAATAGTAGAGTTAGATATACCTCTATAACTTTCCTACTATTATAGCGTTTTATAGACTTATTTTAACGACTACCTTCTTAGGTTATATTATCCTTATAGAAGATTTTAGTCTCTAGTTATTTACTTCTTATACTTAGTAGCTCTACTATTTATAGGCTAGCAAATAGGTATAGGCTAGGTTAGGGTTGGGTTGGATTACGTAATAACCTAACCTAACCTAACCTATATTTACTAGGTCAGCGCTAGTAACGGGTTAGGGTTGGGTTGGGGTCGCATAGGCCCTAGGTATAGGTATAGTTAGCACAGACTAGGTTACCTTAGGTCTAACTAATAATTTTAATTTTTTTACACTACTTATCTTGTATTTAGGGTATTTTAATATAGGTAATAATCACGGAATATTGTACTTTAGTAGGTAACCTAATAGGTACCCTAACCTAACCTATACCTACGCTAGCGCCGAGTTCAACTAAACCTATACCTAGGGCCTATGCGACTCTAACCCAACCTAACCTAGAGGGGTAGGAACCCTAACTAAACCTAAACCCGGAGTCTATACGACTCTAACCTAACCCTAACCTATTAATAGGTACCCCTAACCTATTTACTAGCCTAACTATTTATACCTAAGCTACTATCTCTTTAAGAGTACTATATATTAGATTATCTCTTAGATCTTTAGTCTTACTATTAAATATTAATTCTTTATTAAATATAACGTCTTAGGTACTAATTACTTTCCTAAGGGATAGAATCTATATTTAGTAGATATTTATTAATTAATAGCTAATAAGATAGCTAATCTATACCTTTAGGTCTAGTCTTTAGAGTTTTAACTTTCCTCTATATATATTACTAGTTATAGTAAATACTTTATATCTATATACTTTAAGATAGGCTTAATTTAGCTTTTATAGGCCTATAATAATACTATTTATTACTATAGTTTATATAAAAAATACTTCGTATAGGGATTTCTATCTATTTAAATAGTTTAGTATTCGATTATATAGGTAGATAGCCGCTCTAGTAATCTTAGGCTATAGTTACTATAGAAGACTAGTATTAAGTCTAATTATATAGGCTTTCTCCTTTATTATACCCCCTAAGCGTTTAGCTCTACTATTTTAAGCTTAAGTATCTAAGGTAGAAGGCTTAATTTAAATACCTAAGGATATATACTATCTTTATACTTTAGGTTTTACTATTATAATTTTATTATTAGCCTCTATAACCTTAACTATTATATTAAATTACTTCTTTAGGAATTAAATAAAGATACTTAGTAACTATATTATTAATCTAGCTAGTTAATTATCCTTAAAGTAGAAGTCCTAGGAGTAGTATAAGTAACGATCTATTATAAGTATTTAACTCCTTTCTTTAGTACTACTTCCTTTTTTAAAGTTATAAAAATTAATTATAATTTATTTACTAGGTTCTTTATTATTTAGGTAAGGATCTCTTCTAATTTAGTATTTTAATTTCACCTTTCTATATATATTATATTAAACTATAGTAACTCCTTTAATCCTTACCTCCTTAGATTACTAAACGAGGTATTCGATTATAGTAGGACCTAGATATCCTAATCTTTTATACTATAGTATAGTACTTACCTTCTAGGGAGAGCGTTTTATTCTTAGATTTACGTATATATAGAATATAACCTTATTTCCTTCTAGTTACTCTATTACCTATTAGCTATATATCTCTTTAAGGATAGTAAGGATTAAATTATCCTACCTCTAAAGTATTATTAGTTCTTCTTTATTTTCCTACTAGATCTCTTACTATTATAGTAGCCTAAATAAGACGAGGTTACTTAGTATATCTAGGTACTATACTACTTCTCTAAGTAGTAGTAATTATAGGCCTTACTATCCTTTTATTTAAACTTCTACTATTCTATACTCTTAGATCTATACTTATATATTACCTACCTATATATATTCGCTAAATAATAGTAGGTATATAGACTAGAATTAATTACTATAATTATAGATATAAGTAGTTAAACTAGAGTTAAGGATAAAGGTATTCTTTAGTAGGTAGTCTTATCTATTAGTAATAAATATAGCTCTTATAATACCTTCCTCTATTAAGGATATAGCTCTACCTTCTAGTTAGTTATTTAAAAGATCTAGTATTTAGGATATTTTAATTTCTAAGAGAAGAATTAATACTATTTATAATTATAGCTTCTTCACCTTTAGGTTTATCTCCTATATCCTTCTTTATAATTTATTATTATTATCTATTTTATACTATACTAGCTTTATTATACTATAATTTAGCCTAAACTATTTAGGAGCCTTTTTAGGGTATATATAGTAATAGTCTAATAATAGGTAGTACTATTTATAAGTAGGGTAAATACCTTTAGCTACTACTATAATCCTATCTAAGGACTACCTAGTTCTAGTACTTTAACTATCCTTTTTCTATTTCTACCTAGGTTTCCCCTAGCTACCCTATAAGAGGGCTAATAGTACTCTTATTCCTATACTTAAGACGTTCCTATTTTATATATCCTAGTTAGGTTTACTACTAGTACGTATATATAAAGCGTCTCCTATAGTAAATATACTCTTCTACTTACCTACTATAGGGTTAGAAAGGCTTATATAGTTATAGAAGAGTTTTATTATCTTCTTCCTATTAATAGCGTTTCTATTATATCTAGGACTAGAGAAAGTAGCTACCTATATAGGAGCTACCTTTAAGATAGCGCCTAAGAAGTTTCTTTTTATATTATTAAATCTTAGTACCTTACTAACCTCTAGGGTTTTAGCTTAGGTTACTACTTAATTATATTTATTTAGCTATATTTCCTAGTTATTTAGGGTTCTTATTAGCCTTAGCGTATATTAATATTACTTATAAGCTCTTTTATACTCTTTATAAGGATCTATACTAACTATATTCCTAAAAGATATTATCTATTCTCTTAGGGTCTTACCTTTACTATAGTAGCTTAGTTATAGATAGGGCGAGACTATCGTTAAGATATAAGTAATTAGCTTCTTATATTTTACCTTCTTATCTTAATACTCTTTCTCTTAGAGCTTATATACTTTAAGTTTAATTTTTTAGTCCTCTTAGTTATCTTTATATAATTCTTAACCTTTCTTAGATAGCTGCGATACTTATATTAGTATAATAGGGGTTTTAAGTTATACTAATTATATACGCGTTCGAGAGCTTAATATTAATATAGTTACTACTATTATAGTAATAGCTAGCTTATATTTAGTTATATCTAGTCGTCGTAGGATAACTAGCTTAGGCTATTACTCTCTTATCCTATCTAGATTTATAAAAATCTAGTTTCCTAAGGAGTTACATCTTATCTTAAGTTAGTAATACTATACTATCTAGCTATTAATGTTAGTTAGGATAACTATAGTATCTCTTATACTTAGTTAGGATATAATTTCAATTAATAGTTAAGGTAGTAAGACTCTTAATTATTAGATTAAAAGGGTGTTATAATAAGTAAGATGAAAGATAGTGAATAATAAATTGTAATAATTCTTCTAATCTATTTTGTGTCTAAGAGACTCGATCTATATACCTATAGCTGTATAGGTCGCCAAGGTATATAGCCTGTTAACGTATTAATGGTCGGCTGAATAAAGGTGCATCCCTTTGTAAGGGTGCCCCTTCGTTAAGGGATGGAGACTCGATGACGTGTCGAACCACCTCACATCTAACAGAAAGATATTAACACAAATATAGCATGATGACTGGCATCGCACCTTCGATAATAACTTTGCTTAGGATTTCTTTCAAAGCCTGCCGTGGAACTCGTTACCGATTCAGCTTGCCCTAGTGTAGTGTTGTGCCTGCTGCAGTTCTATAGCAGTTGCTGGTTGCAAAATTAATCTTTCTGAACTTAGTGCTGTTGAGAATTGCAAGGTTTGCGCTCTGCTCCTCCGTGCAGTTAAACGCCACTGCAATGACAATGAACTGAACGCTTAAGTTGTTCGGGTAGAGTCAACGTTGAAAATTGGAAGTGGAGGTCCCTGAATTCTCCGGTTATATTCTGATTCAGGCAGTGCTCTGCTTGGACTAGACTGGACTGGACTAAACACCCCGATCCAGTCCAATCTGAGATTAAATCAATTAAGCGCTTTCTTTTTTTGGTTACTTACCTTCCTATACAGGCTGGCACTCCAACTCCGGTCCGGTCTAGTCCAAGATTGCTCCAATCTAAGTAGAGCACTGGATTCAGGTTAGTATCTTCAATTCACACGCTCTGGGCGGAGCCATTACTTACTGCATATCTTTACTACAGGTTACTTGTCTGATCCTGGTAGAAACGTCCCGATCAGCTTCTAAAACTTACCTGAAGCGGAAAGCCCTGTACGTTTTGCACTACTTCGCGCATGGCTTCGTTGGTGTGATAAATCCTATAACTGTAACAAGCGTGTTACTAAATCTGAAGCACTATTACCCACTAGGCTCCTCTATGTTGGGGACCCTAATCCTAATGTCCTGCGTCTCTACCGTCCTAGGGGAAATGATAGGGTGAAATATGTCGCATTATCCTATTGCTGGGGTGAACACCCTCCTACGAAGAACAATCCTTAATTCTATACAACGGAGGACAACATTGAAGTATGACTAGAAGGCTTCAGTTTCTCTAAACTTCCTAAGACATTTTAGGACGCAGTCTAAGTAACCTGAGAGTTGGGTATTTAATACCTCTGGATCGACTTAATTTGTATAATTTAGTAGAACTAGGAAGATTGGGAGCACGAGGCCAAGTGTATGGAAGGCGTCTTCGCTTCGGCTTACTGTACGATCGCTGCAACTTCGGCTATCGATTTAAAGGAGGGATTCCTTAAGTAGAACGTAAGTAGCGATTATGTCTATGTCCAAGATGCCTTAGGCTGGCGATACTATGTCTATAGTAATATTGATAATTTTGACAATAATGTAGAGAAGGCTCAGCTTAATAAGCGAGCCTAGGTAATGCAAGAAAGAGTTTTGTTAAGACGAACTATCCATTTCAGCACCAATTAGATATATTTTGAATGTAGAGAAGGGATTTACTGCGAAAACTTCACTATACTAGAAAGGTAAGTGCTTAATAATATCTAATAGCTTTATATCTCCTAACGTTAGTATTTTGCCCCTTAGCTCTCGTCGAAAGAAGTTCTTCCTGCTCGATCTGAACTTCCTAGACTGACTCGTCGAATTAGGCGACAAACGTATTATAGAATTTATTTACGTTCTTTCTGAGAGCTACTCGAAGCGTAGCCTGATAGTAGAGACTGACTGATGTATTGCAATATCTGGGTTAGAGGCCCGTATTGCAGACATACTAGGGTGTGAAAGCAGATACGGTATCTTTTAACGGTATCTTCATAGGAATCTCCTATAGCAACCATCCGATAAAAAGGTGAAGTAGATTGAGTACAAACCCTGGAATGTGCTATCGTAGTCATAGATGGCATATAATGGAGGCATCCAGTTTATGGGCATCCCTTCTAGCGAGGTTGATTGGATTGATAACCTCCGGCTCAATTAGGAGTGCGAATCTGCATTTATTGCCGACGTGGGAACGTTTCGGAATTGTAGGATGAAACTGGACGGCGATCGTTATGCCATCTTGGATTTCTTCGGAGTGAGAAGAGGATGGATACGGTATGATGTTGTGCAGGGCAAGAAACTTCGTGAAGAACGATGTGTTGTGGCTGGGAAGATGTCTAACAAGATTGATAAGGTGTATTGCATATTAGTTGTTAGGCCGACCAATGTGGATGGCGAGTATAGTAGGGTTGGAGTTGGGTGGATTTGGAGCCCCTACGTAATGAGACAGAGGCTCAACGTGCGGATTGTGTGAACGATTCCGCATTCGAAGATCTGACGGAGTAGCTGATGCATATATGGAAACACTAAATATGAGGTATAGCCTGCATATATATTCCATTTACCTCTACTGAGAATGCTTGGTCCGAGCAAGGGCGACTAAGGATATGAACTGATCTGCACGAGATGCTTTATAGAACACTGTAAATTAGGTAACAATGGCACACTATATGCTCATGTAGCTGTCTAAACATGGTATTTGGCTATTCCGGGCAAATCTACTGCTAAAATTGCTGCCTGAGGTGAATCTGAGTAGTTTTGCTATGCCATCGGCGGCGGAAATACCATTTACTTACATCTGCACTTCCCCTTAGCACGGGACGGGTTCGACGGCAGCATAATTAGCGGTATTTACAACAGATGATCGAGCATAAATACTTTAAACTCGCCCCGCTAGTAAGGAGGGCGGCCGGCCCGCTCCGGCCATAGGGTTGTGCGGTGGCGATTTCCGTAGGCAGTTCTAGAGAGTTACAAGTTGGTGTTGGTGACTGGAGGCACGGCCAAAGTTGAATCGGGTCGCAGGACTGCGGTGTAATAACTGTTAGGCCTGTGGCTGTGCGGAGTCTTAGTGTGGCTCACCACCTGGCGATCAGCCCCACCTGACGACCGAAAATCAGTTATCGCAGCCGCACAAATATGAGGCTATTACTGCTCACACACAAGCTACTCTCGCGAGACTTTTTGAAGTTTCAATATATTGAGCTTCGAGTATATATTTATATAATTTAATTATAGTTTATAGCGTTGTGGGAGGTTGATATTACGGCTGCGAGTTGACCTTGGCGGTGCTGGCGCACTGCCGCCCACTACCTCTTCAGCAGCATCAAGTTGATTGCGCCTATCTCTAGCAACTTGAGAGCCTTTGCGAGCTTTTTGAGTAGCTTTTTTTAGCTATCTTAACGTCGTTCTGGAGTTGTCTTTCGGCGTCGCGCGCGAGTTGAGCCTCTGCGCGATTGTGAGCTTTTTGAGCCTTCGCAGCGTCGCGGGCAGCCTTAGCTACTGCGCGATTTTGGCGGCGCTCCTCCATCAACATGGCCTTCTCAGCTTTCCGTTGCTCTCTAGCCTTAATATCCTCTGCCTTCTGGAGTTGTAGCTCAGCTGCATCAGCCTGCTTTTGAGCCTCGCGCTCGCGCGCACCTCTCACCTTGTTCGGCGACCAAAATGCTGCTCCTCCATTATATTCGGCGGGCGCTTCGAGCGCTAGAGGCTTGCCTCGCTGGCGGCGCCTTTTCTCATTGACTAGAGCACTGCGTAGGCCTTCATTTTCGTGTTTGAGTAGAGAGTTTTGTATAGAGATCTTGTGGATTGTATGGCTGAGTCGCTGAGCGTTTTTATCATGGATATCGTCAAAAAAAGTCTTCAAGATTGCGTGTATCTTACGCCAGTCGCTTGCGCTGAGTACTGACGCTGATGAGCTCGCTGATGAGCTCGCTGATGAGCTCGAAGATGACCGGCTCTGGCTTTCTACTTTGAATCGTTTGAGTACGGCGTCAGGCTCAAATAGAGCGATTCCAGTAGCGCTAAAGGCCTTTAGTATTGTTGCTGACTTGAATGTAGTACTCCAGGCATTATAGAATAACCTGTAGAAGTCTCTCTTTGTAATATTTGTGAGCCCTTGGCACGCTTCCATATACTGAGCGAGCTGTGCGCTATAAGCTGACGATAGAGGCTTGAACATGACGACGTCGAGCGACTAGAGTGTGTGGGTTGAGTGAGGCGGATATACAGCTAAGAGTATCTTATGGGCGTCGCAGTACTCGATAAACTCCATCGTTATATGCGATCCATAGCCATCTAAGATGAGTAACCGATACGCGCGACGAGCTTTCTCACGAGTCTCGCGGTCAAAGACCTGTTTAAGCCACTGTAGGCCTAAACTATTATTCATCCAGCTAGTTGGTGAGCTTGCAAAGAAAGTTTTATGTATAGATAGGTCAAAATCTTGAAGCCAGGTGTCCTGTATGTTGCCAGAAGACGCAGCGTATATAAGAGCTGGCGTCAGCGCAGTCCCATCAGCGCATATGCATGCCAGCGTCGTCACCCACTCTCTGTTGCCACTCTGCAGAAGGTATCTCATCTTCCCAGAGTCATAGAGCTAGCGTGAGAAGACTCGTTTCATCTTAGTAAGGCATCCAAGTAAGAAGCCCTTCTCGTCCATATTATATGTATGCCGCGGCTCTATAGAGTATTCGTCAATTTTACGCCGTAAGAGCTCAAAGTAGAGTGTATATTTATATGCAGAGTCAGCGTTTTTGCGCGTAGTGTCGAGTCCAGAGGCCCAGCGTGTGACGAGCTTGTCGGTATGCCGTGCGATAAAGCGATCAACCCAGTTCTTTCCAGCTGGTTTTTAAGCCAGTTCTGACGCAAAATTTCGCATCATCTCTCGCGAAGGTGGTAGTCCTCTTGCGCAGAGCTTATTACAATATAGTATAAGCTCATCTTCTTGTTGTGGGTGGAGTAAACGCTCATCAAACGTCTTTGTAGCTAGCGAGCGCTGTTTTCCCTGGTCTCGTCGCGATAGCGTTACCCGGTTCACATCATACTGCGCCGCAATTTTTGAATAATTAATATTTTCTCCAATCTTTAGCGAATCTATAGCTGCAATCGCAGCCTCAATATCGCCCATATTAGCTGAGTTGTGTGGTGTTGAAGTTGAGATACGATAACGTTTGGTGGGCGCGAAATCGGTCGTCAGGTGGGGCTGATCGCCAGGCGGTGAGCCACACTAGCGGGCATGCCGACCTCAGCCCCGCAGCCTTGCGATCCCCACTCAACCTTGGCCATGCCTCCAGTCAACCAACTCAACTCTCTGAAAACATCTACAGAATTCGCCACCTCACAAGTGCGAGAGGCGATAAATATTTCTAGACTGGGACGAAGAAAGAAATCGGATTGTGCTAGCAGATGATATGGGCAAGTGCAGTGGGCGCCAAGAGATCCCGAGCACAGCCTCCAGCCACGACTAGGTTAGGTCTCGCACAGATCCAAAACCGGGGCACTTTGGGTCCGCTGCGGGATCCAGAATGGGAACTAAATTAATTAGTACAAAAAAGTGGGTTCCGTAATGGACCCCACTCCAAGGGCCACGCGAGGCCTAAACTGAGTGGCTATGCTCGGAAACTCTCGGCGCCTACCGCAGTGGCCATATCGTGTGCTACGCACGCCGCACAATCCTTCATCCACATAAAAAAGTTCAAGACCTTCCTAACAAGGTTGTGGCAGGAGCGGGTCGGCCATTTTTTCTGTAGTTGGTGGCAACGCATCGTACTGTCTCACATAGGCTGCGCGTCATGCTGATTGGTCAGCATAATGCTGTGTCCTTACTAAGCCATTTTCGCACAATATACAACTTGCTGCTTTACAGACGATTAAGCTACTGCGCAACTAGTGATGGGGCAAAATAACATCAATAAATGTAAACCACAAACTCTTATTCCTTGACATTAATATGGAAACTAAGCACTACCCAAATAGTTCCTGTCTACACAAGGGCTCACAGTGCTTCCTGAACCTGAATCAAGATCTTAACTATGTCTCTTGAGAAGAGTCAGAAAGCGGGCCTTCAAACGTTTCCAAGGCGAACTGAATGTCTTTTCGGAAGACTTGGCGTTGCAGATGGCCTCAAGAATATCGATGCGCTCTGTTTGGTGCTTGATCTTCTCCTCCAGACCGCATATCTGCTTTTGAAGTGAGTTGTAGCTTGATTTTGCAGCAGAAAAGCTCTCTTCACATCCTTGGCGTTGAAAGTCTGGGCCAGCAGGCTCAGAAGCTATCGTACTGTAAGCTGGAAGTGATGAGACGGATGGAGGAGTTGTCTCAGGTTGTTGCGGTGTCGAAGGATCTTCTAACTCCGAGATATTTGGTGGTGCGTGGGTGAATTGGAAGTTCCAGATTGCCGTTCTCCACTGTAACGTCTTGACTGGTTGTTGAAGCTCCCGGTGGTGGTCGCATAAAGTAATGGCTGCGAGGTCGTCCAGATATTTGATGGCATTTTGTGGAGGTTGCCTTGACATACTTTCAAGCCGATGACCAATATGTAATGCGATCTCTTCGCTGAGTTCCCAATGGCAAGGGGTATTAGACCTCTTTTTGACCCCTGAGCAGTTGAAATGGCCATCCGGTTTCGGTCTAAGATTAAGTATTCTCGCGGGGTTCCATTGAGAAGCGGTTCCGTGCAAGACATAAGTGGATTGCGTAAATTGTGACATTTCTTGAATATAAAACTGGCATAAATAGCGAGGCCGCGAATAAGAAACGAGCTGGAACGAATTTACTGCAAAACATGTAGCAAACTGTTGCCAATTTATATGGCTTTGCACAAATTAGTCTTTGGTCCTTGAACGATCAGGCTGTGCGCTTACGTGTGAAGCTGAAGAGAACGCCTCATTGCTACAGAATTCTAGCCTAGTTTCGTTTTTGTGGTAGATACTAAGCGTTGCCTTGTTCATCTACATCAGAAGATGTGAGGCGATGAATGCTATATCAACGTGCACAATGATGTGAATGGAAGACCCGTGGATGCTCTGTGAATTAATACCTTACACCACGTTGAAAAAGAAAGAAAGAACGAAATTTGGATAGGTACATAGAAGAGGCCTCGTGTAGAGAAAACGAACGACAGAATTCGATCGACTGCCTGTCAAATTACTGAGCTACTTCAGCTACAAAGCGGAACAGTTGTTGGAAACCGGTGAACCTCATCTCTTAGTTCATTTGAATCATGGAAAGCTACTACTCAAACTGCCTGAACAGGAAAACCTCGCCTGTGTATGTTCACCGGACGAGAGCTGAAAGGTTGTACCTCCCTACAACAACACCTAGTTCTTTAGTACTGGGGTTCTCACTTTCTTCATCGGATATGTAATTAACAAGCCTTCAGCCGCCTTATTAAACACACTCAGGTGGTGGATCGTTGCAGTTACAACTAGTCTTAGATATGAAGTTGACATAGCTAAATGTAGACTACACCAGATGCGAGGCTCCCCCAACTGAGGATGCTGAGACAGAGCCGGTCAGGACTTCACCGGTATGGAATACATGCTGTTTTCCAGCTCAGACCAAGTAGGATTAGCCTAAAATTTCTCGGCTTATATAGGTTGCACGCCCAGAATGTTTGGGAAGTAAACTAATGCACCCTGACAGTCACGTGTCACATTGTGGAGTCAAGCCAAGTGGTCGAAGTGTCCCAATTACTCGGCCACGATTAGTCTTTGACGGTCAGTGTCCAACATACTTCGAGCTTTGCAGATTTCACGGTGACGTTGCCACGAATTGACGAGAAGTACCTCGCACAAACCCCTCGCATTATCTCGCTCTTCCGCGAAATCTGGGCCGGAAAATATAGCAACCGAGATCGAGTTACAGCTTGCGGAAGGAAACAACAACAGGATAATGAGCCTGCCACTGATTGGGCGCTAAAATTCCCCTCAAAAAGGGCCCCGAGCGAACCTGGGCGCGGAGCCTTGCACAGCCTCCTTGGCCATATTTTGCCAGGCAACACACCATGAAGCCTTCCTATCTTCACAAGTCGAGATGTGCCGGATTCGATGGGGCTGTAAAGATAGTTGCGAGGTTTGCGCAAAAACGTTGTGAAAGTTGGGGAAAGGAATTCAGCATGAAAGCCTTATAGAAAATCATAGGGTGTCTGTGCGCGTGATGCACGTGTTCGCGTGATGCACGCCGAACACCAAACTCGCGATCTTATAAATGAGGCTGTAGAGCCACATACAATAGTTATTATCACAAGATTTTGTAGTAGAGTAGTAATTGAAGGACTGCAAGTAATTTGTACTATCTGAATTTTAATAGGCGGTTGACGTTGCGGCCCGAGCGAGTAGTTCAAGCTGGAGCTAGTGGTGTAGTACTTAGAGACTCTACGGCAGCTGCAGCGTCAGCAACTTGCTAGCGACGCTTGTTCTTTAGCGTAGATAGAGCTAAAACTTTTCTCTTTACTATAGCTAGAGCTTATATAGAATTTTTAGTGTTAAGAGTAGCTTTTTAAGTAGCGCGCTAGGCGACCTTAGTAGCTCTCTCCTTCTCCCTTACTAATTTAAGAGTAGCTCTCTCTACCTATTTCTCCTCTACTAT